>WYDI02009933.1:0-101095 GCA_009867235.2 Psittacus erithacus
ACCCCCAACCACCTCCACCCCCCCCCCCCCCCCCCCCGCCTCCCCCTTCCCGGCTCTCGCCGCGGGACACAGAGCCCCCATTGTGCCCGCCGGCGACAGGGCCAGCCCTGCCACGAAGCCTCCCCGCTCCTGGGAGCTGCTCGGTGCTCGCTGTTACAGTCCCTCAGCGCCGGGCAGGACAGAGACACAACAACAGAGGGCAGCTCTCCGCAGAGAGAAGGGCGCGGCGAGTATCACGGAGGGGTCGCCACGAGTGTCACGGTCTCGGGCAGGCGAGCAGCGACCCCTCTTCCCAGGAGCCTTCCCTGGCCAGGTGAGAGGCAGCGTCTCCCGGCAAAACCCCTCCACTCACCGCCGCCACCTCCGCCACCCTCTTCGTCCATGTTGGGGCCGCAAGCAGCGCGCTCCGCAACGGTCGCGGCTGAGCGAGGCCCGGAGCTCGGGCCACTCGCTCAGGGCCCGCTCCTCGGCACTCGGCGCCTCGCAAAGCGCTTCTCCTCCGCCGCGCGGCTCTGCCCCTTCCCTCTCCGCCCAGTCCTGCCTCAGCCCCAGCGGCACCCGCCGCCTCGGCCCAGCCGCCCGCCCCTCTCATGTGACCCGCAGGAGGTGGGGGGGAAGGCAGGCCCGGCCGGCCTGCGCTGCCGCCCCCGCCGCTACAGGGTCGCGGGCCGCAGCCCCGCTGCCTCTTTCCCTCAGGGGGCGGCAGCTGCCTGGCAGTGCCCTACGGCAGAGCGGGCCCCGGGGTGGGAGTTGCCTCCTTTTCGCCTTCGTGCCTTTCGTTTTCGTTGCTCCTTCCCGGCAGATTTCGTACAGTGCGGCCTGGGAGCGTTGAGGCGCCTGAGCAGATTTCCCCATGGGCTGTCAGGGTGGGCAGAGGGCGAAGGCGGCGCAAGGAGCCTGGCCTGAGGGGCAGCGGCTGGCGAGCTGCCTGAGGGCCATAGCGGGAGAAGCTGAGGGGGAGCCGTCGAGTCAGTTGGGTTTCGCGTCGTTTGAGGCTCTCTCTTGGGGTCTGCGGTGGCCAGAAAATGTCTGCAGAGCTGCTGGCTCTTTTAGAGGGGTCTAAAGGGGGCAAAGAGCAGAGGGTGACAGGAAGGCAAGGGCTGAGCTGGCTTGAAGCTGTGTGGTGAACTGGGACAAGGTGGGTCGAGTCTCTGACCTGAGGCATGTTTCTGCATGTTTTCTTACGATTATTGCTTTCTCCTTCTTGGGTACGGTGTGGTGCTGAGGAGCTACTGAGTGCATCCACTGCAATGGGGGTCATGAAGAGCCTTGTGTAGAGACTCTTTCCCCATGTGTGGCACAGTGATTTGCATTGGTTTGTATTATCTGTGTTGGTAACAGAAGGGATTTGCCTGCTTACTGCCCTAGGAGTCAAAGGATCTGTGAGATTTCTTAAGTTCTCAGTAAAGATTGTCAGTGAGATATCATGGGAGTCTGGATATCAGCAGCCTCCAAAGTCTGTAAAGGTAAGCGGAAGTGTGCTGGCAAAGGCCACTCTTCCTTCCTTCCTTCCTTCCTTCTTAGGCAGCACCCCTCTTTATTTTTTTTTAAACCTTTGGTGTCAAAATCTTATTCAGAAAGGAAGCTGTGAGGGGAAGGGGTCAGCCAACAGGAAAATATTGTGTTTTTCATTTTCCTCTTGTAGGCTGGCATGGGACAGAGCACGGTCTAGGGAGCTGCCTCGGAAGCACTCTCCTCTTGATACTGCTGCTAATAGGTGGTTATTACAGCCCATTTTGCTGAGAGCTGAGGTTGGGCTCTGGCAGCTGCTCTGGTGATAAAGCATTTTACCTCATCTAGAAACCATAACTATCACAAACCTTTAAAATACTCCTCTGTATTTCATATTTTAAATTAAATATTGTTATAAGTTTAATAAGTGTATAAAAAGGATATGATTACATAAAACAGAAGCATTACCTTGGTAAGGGGTATATTTTGAAATGTGTGTCTATAAAGTGCAATTATGAGATGTTTTTAAAACAAGTCCGAATGCAGATGAACTGACAGTGGACTTTGAATATGTTTGCTCACTGAGAAAACTTAATTTACATTAAAGGGGAATCTGGTTCATGAGAAAAATTCTGATTTCGTAATTGATCACAGGTTGTTTGCTTTCATTTCATCTGTTGTTTTCCACCTTTATATAAAATATATTCCCTTCTTTTGTTGTTTTTGTATCTTTTTTTTTCCCTTCCTTCCTATATTTCATTATAACTTAATATACTTTTGTTAGACAGAGAATTCTAGTGCAAAATGAAAGATAGCCCGATCACTAAGTAGACACTAGTAGAAGAGAACAGTGAGCTGCAGGTAATAGTCCACCTCCCACTGATTCAGTTTAAAATTCCTGTTGACTTCATGGAAGCAATACATGGTTATAAAATTCCCCAAAATAATAGCGAAGACTTCATAGAAACTTCATGTTAAAATCAGATGATTCCAAACTTGTGAGATAAGCAAAATGTTCTTTATTATAACTGCACTACTAACTTGAGCAAACAGTTAAATTATCAGTATTTTGCATTTTATAAAATATAGCTGACTTTGTAACTTTGAAATACATGCCATTAAACACCCTCTCAAGGAAAATCTGTGCTTTACAGTCACATTTTAGTAGGAGGATTTATTAATGATACGTAGTAGAAAAGAGTATTGACATTACAGTGTCTTCTCAAGGCTGTATGTCTCTAAAATGATGACTGATGTTCCTTAAAGCTTGAAATTTTCATACATATTGTGTATATTATGCAGAGACTTACTTTTGCATGGGCTTGATCTGCATGTGTTCTAGTCATAAAACTGTTAGTTCTGAGTACAAGGTGCTTACTGGTCAAAGCTGTTTAATCTTCAAGTGAGATGTGCAATAGAAACTTAGAAGATCAAACCTTTTACCTTGTTGTTTCATTTTCCTGTGTATAAAACAGGTCTCATGCCTGGCATTTATAGCCAGGTCTAGGTCAGGAGTAGATTTTTTGAAAAAGTACAACATCAACTAAAGAATTACAGTCATATTTCTACATCGTAGCTATAGTAGTTCTACCATAGCAGAACTACTCTATAGTTTTAGATAATTCATAAGTAACAATGGCACTATCATTAAATACTGGGTAGTTCCTTACCAACAAAGGTAGCAGGCAGCAAGACAGGGTACAATCTCAGCAAACTTTAGGATGCACTCCAATAAACTGTTTTCTACTCATGTGAATAATTCTCTCACATCTACTCTGTTTTCTGGAACTTTGATCATTCTTCTGTTTTGAAATACATATGAATTTTAATTTTCTCTCCATATGAATAAGGGTTTCAGTCAGCAGTTTCCTAAAGATTACTTCATCTTGTTTTGTTTTGGTTTTCTTTCTTGCAGTCCATTCTGTAGTCATAGATCTGTTTTTACCACAAGTATGCTTTGCCAGTTTTGTATCCACAGATCTAACCTTCTTTGTTGGAAGAACTTCATAGTCTGTCATTCGTGTGAAAAATAGTCTAATAGCTGGTCTGTTTAAATTATTTCTTGGAGAAAATTGGGCTTTCTGCAAAACCTGCTGTTGGGAGGGGTGATCCTTTAATGATAAATGTGGTTATTTGCTGAATTTTCAGGTAATACACTTTGTCTTTTTTTTTTTTTCCTTTCCCTCTCTTTGGATAGTTTAGTATCTGTTTTGATTCAGTTTCCACTAAGCAGTAATTTATCATGTCGTTTTTCGTTTTCAGGGATCAGGAGCGCATCTGTTATGACATTTGTCCTTACACAGAGAGTCAGTGAAGACAACTGAGTCCCTTACATCACATCACATTTGTGTGGTCTGAAAGGCTCATTAAATATTAAGCTATTTCTATGGATTTTTTGAATCAGATTCCAAACAATTCTAGCTGAAAATTAAAATTACTCTTTACCCTTCCTTTTTCTTCTTTTTTTTTAATAATCAAAGAATTCAAGAGCAGGAAGGGTTATCACACCCTTTCCTCAGCAAGAGTGGACTCCCTTTTTTCTGGACTGCTCTTTATTTGTTAATGGAAATTCTGGGGGGAAAAAAATCATCCTCATTGTTCATCTTTAGTTAACTTGTAGAAATAAAAAAACCTAGTCTTACTTTAAGTTTCCTCTTTCAGAAATGTAAATGTCTCAGTGATGTAAAATTCTATTGTATGATGATAGATTTCATAAATCAAAAGGATGAGCTGTGATGGTGTTCATTAAATGACTAGCGATTGGAAAGTAGATACTAACATTGTATTCAAAGGCCAGAAGTACAGTTCTGATTTTTTTATTAATCCAGAAGGAAGTAAACTAACTGCCATTGTGCCATCAGACCAGATATCAGTGTCAGATACAGGGAGATGGAATAATGCACCTTACTGTCAGAAGGAAGAAAGAATCTTTGAAATCGTATTTGAGGAGGTAGTCATCCTGCATGCAGGTATTCCCATTTCATGCATTCAGTCAAAACACTAATTTGGAAATCTGGTTTATTGTAACTTCTGTTAGAGCTGGCAAGAAGTTACCCTTTAGGAGAACAGTTAATCTCAAAGACATGAACATCTGTACAGTCTTAAGAATACATTCTTAAAGAATACAGATCTACCTTAAAGAATAGATATATCTCTCAAGGAATATAGATACATCTTAAAGAATACAGATGTGGTGCAATGTTTTTGAAGCTAGAATTATGAGGGTTTATTATTATGATTTTACTGCTTGCTTACTTAGATGCTCATGTTTGTCAAAAAATGGTGCAAGCATTACATTGCCTAACACAGTATCTTCTTGGTAGTCAGAATCACTGTCATCGATACTAGGCCATTGTATTAAAGAATACTTTTGTTTATTTTTTAAGAAGCAATGCCTAATAGTTTCCAGGCAGGAAGGTCTTAGTCCATCATTATGTCTTTTTTTTCATCCCTACTTTTTAATTTTTAATTTATCAGTACTTGAAAGCCTGGTATTCTTAAGCCCCTAAGGCAAACTCTTTGACTTCCTCTGTCTGGCAGATGGGTTTTAGCCATGTATTGTTTATGAAAATGTTTATCCTGTCACAAATACTGTATTTGTCTCAGCTGGAAAAATCCTGTTTGCTGGTTGTCTTTAACGGTTTCGAAAGTGTTTGCACTTTTCATTTAGTCCAAGAAAAAATTACATGCAGGTATTTTATATTGCTGTCAAGAGACATCAGAGCTGAAGCTTAGCAAGTCAGACAGCTTTTATGAATGGTGCATTTTTGTATGCATAGGAAGCTCATTCCCTTAAAATAGTCAAACCCCCCAAAGTTAAAGATGTCCCTCTTCTAAGAATTTTGCATGAGTTTTTCTCCAGATGAACTTCTAAATCATATCCTTAATTTTATTTGCAGCTTATTTCAAATTCTAATTCTTGATTTATTTTGAGGTTGTTGGGTTTTTTAAGACTTCTAAATGAGCTTAATCTATTCCTAACATCAAATATTACTGGTTTTGGAAGTCAGTGCTTTTTTCCATTGTGTAGCACTGATAGGGCCACTGACAAATCATTGAGTAATGAACACCAGAATGCCTCACTGAGAAAAACCAAATGTGTTAAAAATTGTGGAGGCCCACCAACTCTGTAATGCTTATGATCTGAAACATACTTTGCATTAGAACTTGTTTTACCTGTATTAATTATGCATACATAGTACTAGACACAAACAGGATGCTTTCTAGCATGAAAGCTGTGCCTAAAATAACAGAAAAGGAGGACTTGGATTCAAAGGACATAAGCTGAAAAAGATCATGAGTGGAATTTTGCATGAAGCTTGAGAGGGTTTTCCTATTTCAGGAAAATGATAGAACTTGATACAAAGTAATTTTCAAAGGAGGTGCACTGATTAAGCCCAGATTCTGTTCCCACCCTGAGAAGTAGCCACAGTCTGTGAGTTCACCTCTGTTGGTTAACTCCAGCTTGGCATGGTTAAATGTATTACCACTTCCCACTTCCCAGTCTCACCAAGACCTGGGTATTAGAAATTCCTTATTTATCCTATACTGGGAACTGTAGCAGGGCTGCAAACCATGCACAAGTCCTGCTCTACCTGCATGCATACAGCAGTAGAAGGATTTATTGTAGTAGTGCAAATAACAGGGGAGGTCTCTACAGTCCCCTCCTCCTCCCTGCCCAAAGAATTCTTAAACAACTCCACAGTGTAAGAGGGCTGGCATCCCATGGTACATGTGGCAGCCAAATGACAAGCTGGACTGGCTTGTGACATACAGTGTTAGAACAGTTAGACCAGGTGCTCTTGTTGATTCACCAGTGAGCATCTGAAATGCAATTGCATATCTCCACATGAACTGGCTCAGATCTTGCTGCTGGCTAGTCAACAGTGCACAAATCTGGGTTTAATAAATATGGAACCATAAATTTAGGCAAGAGCAGGAACTGGCAACTAATGATTGTGACTTTCAATGCCCTCTCGTCTGTTCATGCAACCATTTGTGAAGCCATGCTGTAAATCAGATTACTCAGTCCATGTTTTAAAAGTTCTGCCTAAACCAGTAATTTCTAACCAGAATTACCCCATTGATTAAGTTCAAGCTCTGGTACCATGAACAGTTGCATTGGCACAATTACAGCATTGGTAGGCTGTGACACACAGATGGTGTGGAAAGAAGGAGGGCAGACTGCTGAATAGTTACCTTGCCAGTGGGTACAATATCCCTGCATAATTCTAACCTTATTCTGAACCACTGACTCACGATCAATTTCAATTTCTGATCCCTGATGCTCAGCCCTTCTCAAACTATGCCTGTAGTCAAACTTACACACTTGTTAATGTCTCGTCTGCAATGCTAGAACATCTAATGGTAGTAAGTTGATCAAGATCAAATATGAGCCTGTAGTTGCATTCCTGTTAAGATCAGCCAGCTACGAGTTACGGTGTTTAGACAAAGCTTTATCCTGGCTTTATACCTGCAACATGAAGACAAATCATGCCAACTCTAATGTGATTCTTTGTTAAAAGCCATTGTGTCATATTTTAAATTCTTATTGTCTCTAACCAAGAAAGGATCCTATTTATTTCAACTGCTGAAGTTAGAAAGAAATATGAGGCAGAAAAACATCACTTAAATCCTTCCCCTTTTATGGCTACACATACTATTTTACTCCTTTCATATCCTCATGGATATAAGTATAACCCCCTACACTTCTATACCAAAACAAAAAGCTCTTGGTATTTTCTTGACATAATTGAAGTGTACTTTCAATTTAAAAAGCAGATCTTCACCTTAATTGTCTTTCTCCTGCTGTGTTTCCACTTACAGTCTTAAAGAAAGAAAAACCGTCTCTAAGCACAAGAATATGTTAAACAAGAGAGAGGCAAAGTAAAACTGGGCAAGCACTAAAACAAAGAAATTTTCCAAGGAAATGGAGATGACAGGTCAAATTAATTCCTTATGTAACTCCATTTACCTCAGTGCAGTTACATGAAGGCTGAATTTGGTACCTTATGCCTCTGTGGTCAGAGAAGGATTTCTGTGATCTTAGTCAGCAAGTATAAAATAATCATTTTTAAGAAACAAAATTGTAATTTAAGTATGCTAGAACTGACCTTGCTATTTTTAGACCATTAATATAGTTGCAAAAGAACAGTAGGTCTACAGAACAACAACAAAAACATCTTCATAAGCAGATTAGTACATGATGATTTGCAGCTTACATCCTTAGTAACAGTTTTTTGTGGGAAAGAGGAATTCATGAGAGACTGCTAAAATGGGCAGTGACATCAGGGACATCTTTTTCTTGTAAGTTCCAAAAGCTATTCTCCAGTTTGCTGAATCAACTTCAACTTTTTTCCTCTGATCTCATTCTCCTCCCTGACCACTCCTAATTCAGTGCTCCTTTTCCTTATTTTCCTTTGGGTTCCGCTGCATATGCAGGGATCTCTCTAGCTTCTCTTCACTGCTGAGTTTTCTAGATTTTTTCTTCTCAGGCAGAAATATTCAACCTCTTGAGACAAATAAAGGAGAGATGTTTGGCTTCCACCGTAATTTCTTTTTAGACTTTAAATTTCAGTATTCTTAAATTTAAGATGCTTTAAAATAATGTTTTTTCACTGTGAGAACCCAGCCTCCATGTGTCAATCTGTAGTATTCAAATATAGCTGTACCCAGAGATTATTTCTATTTTGATGTTGTTACGAAATATCAACCCCTGCCTCCTCACCCCACTCCCAAATTCACAAAATGCTTTTATATCAATATGTTAAGATCTTTTAATGCTGTAATATAAAAGCATCCATATAGTATATTATGTCAATGAAACTGAAGTCAGCAGTCTGACTTTATCTTTGCCAACTTGCAACTATCAGTTTTAATACTGAGGAAAGGATCTGTGTATACATGCATATAAAAGATGTGAAAATACAAAGGTATTTATTTAAAACAGACAAAACCAGGAAGATTATAAAATAGCAGAAGGAAGTGGCCTCAGATATGAAAACTTTTTCTTTGTATAGCAGAATTTATCACTGAAAGCTAAGGTTGGCAAATTGCCATGCTTGGGATAAAGCAAGCAATGTAATGTAAAAGAAAAAAATTGACTTAGTGTACAAAATACAATGGACACATCTGAAAAACTAATGTCCTAGAAAGTAATTCAGTTAAACATTTTTTGTTTCTTTTATGTGTATCTTTAAAAGCTTCATTATATTTTCAAATCGCAGAAATCTCAGTTGTACAGATGCACGCTCTCCTCTAAGGATGTCTGAATCAGGTATGCCATTCAGCTGACTGTAGAAAATTTCCAAATACCCATAATTAAGCAAAGATGGTGGAGATTATTTTGAAATCAAAACTATTAAAGCATGTTTAAATGCTTATGGGTTAAAACTTGAACAGAGGAAATTTAGATTGGATATAAGGAAGAAGTTCTTTACTGTAAGGGTGGTGAGGCACTGGAATAGGTTGCCCAGGGAAGCTGTGAATGCTCCATCCCTGGTGGTGTTCAAAGCCAGGTTGGACAGAGCCTTGGGTGACATGGTTTGGTGGGAGGTGTCCCTGCCCATGGCAGGGAGTTTGGAACTGGATGATCTTAAGGTCCTTTCCAACCCTAACTATTCTATGATGCTATGTTTTATATAAAAAGGATTCACATATTTAAAATATCTACTGCACAAGGTTGTTCAAGTAAGTGTGGATTGCTCAGTATTTAAATAGAATTGTCTTCTCCATTTCCTTTGTGGGGAAAAATTGAAAACCTTAGGAAATAATAGTACATTTACACCTGAAAGACTTCTCACATAAAAGTTTTTGAAACCTGCTGTTGACTGAGAACACTGCAAAAGCATGAGAATGTGGGATATTTAGTTCAGTTACTGTACCAGCTGAGAATTAATGAATTCTTACCTGTAAGGATGATTCCTCCTCTCTGGCCTGGTAAGACCTGCATTCTGGTATTCCTGCTAGAAGAGAAACCGTTTCAGTAGAAGATAGATAATGAGCACAGCCAAATTCTCACCATTAACAAAATCATGTCCTTGCTCTTTATTCCCATCTGTAAGACTTTTCCAGAACTCAGCATGTATGGAAAACTCCAAACCTGAAAAATAAGATGGCTGATAACTATAATTAAACAAACAGATCATTTTTTCAACATCTTCATCACATTTGCAAGATAAGTAGACTGTTATCTGAGTACTATCTATATTCTTAAATAATGTCTCCTTCTCTCACAGTGAAAATCTTTTCTAACTTGTTGACAAGAATGGTTGTCTCCTCCACAGATTAAATCATTATACAATCATAGAACAGTTAGGGCTGGAAAAGACCTTAAGGTTATCTAGTTCCAACCCCCCTGCCATGGGCAGGGACGCCTTCATGAAGTATTTTTAGACATTTCTTATATTTCAATTTTTTTGTGTCCTGTCTGCTTCTACAGAATTTCTAGATTTGCTTTTCATGAAGAACAGGATCCTGACAGTTCTTTTTCTAGCTGCTGCTTTTTCCTGAAACAGTCTGGACTTTCTGCGTAATTTGTACAAAGCTCCCCTTTCTATAAATGTGGTATTTAATTCTGTTTTAGTAAAGCTGAGATATACAGATGTGTGTTAAGAGAGAAATTCTTCATGTTCTTCAGCTAAAATAATGAAAGGCTGTCTTGAAACTACTAGAAAGGAGAGAATATTGTCTTTATTAGATTATGAAACTGCAAGTAATGACAGATAAATGCAGGTAAAGCAGTTATCTTAGAAATCCTAACTGGTAATCAATAAAGATGTTATTCTAGAATGCTCATCTTAGGCAGTGGGAACAAGTAAAGCGTCACATTTATCACACTGGGATTTTGATTGATTCTGTTAATTCTAGAGTAATAGAACAGAAAAGAAAGGTATGCTTTTATCATGCTTAATGTAGCACTCTGGGGATGTGTTTCCATTCTTTGCTCCCAGACTTTTTATCATCTATGGAAAGCACTTAAGCAGAAAGTTATTCTAAGCAAGCAAAGTATTCATGCATGTGTGTATATATAGATGTAAATATTTATATGTGGTTATATACAGGCAATCAGAAAACTACAATTTCATATTTTATGTTAATGAAATAGTCTTTCTCTAGATCACGGGATTAGATGTATGCAGGGAGTACCCTTAGCAAAAGACTATCCGAATGAAGGCTGCTACAAAGCTGGTGTGGATATACTGCATTGGTTTCAGTCAGCTTTGCGCAGAGGCAAAACTGTCCCCTCATGTTCAATAACTGGTTAAATAATGGGAACTCTTTTTTTTTTTATTTCCTTACAGAGCCCATTAGCAAAAACTTTAGACACAGACTCCACCTCTGAGTTTGGAGTCTGCCTGATTAAAATAATTTCTCCTCCCTTTCTGCTAACAACCCACAATAGTTGAACACTACTGTAGTACTTCTTTAATAAAGCCACGAGTAATAACAGCAATTTTACCAAAAGGTTCATGTAAAATTTTCCCTGAATTATTGAATTTACTGTTACTTGGGGTGTCTTCTGTTTTAAGTGGAAATTGCAAGGACACGCCGTATTAGTTCCCTGGCAATGTGTATGTCAGTCACAACACCCTTTAGAAAAACGGAGAGAAATTGACTGTGGATTCTTCCATGCAATAGCAAGAAATTATTACAACATGGCAATGTTTGTCAGATTAATTTGAAAGCAGAATTTGTTGTGATTTAAACTGCAAAAAGAAAATGAGTTCTGAAAATACTTCTTTATACTCTTTTCTTCTAACAGCCTAATTTCTTGGAATGACTTTCTAATCAATGTAATCTGGTGTGACTTTGTTAACTCACCATTTTAAGGAGATAGTCCGATATTTTTTTTTGATCAGTAGTAGTAGATAAAAATATTTAACTTCTATTTCTTTAACTGCAGCACCAATGTCAAGCATGTGAATTTAAACACAGTAATACAAAAGCCAGCATACTGCAGGTGAGCAGTGTGTACTCCAGAAACAAAGAGAAAAAAAGAAACTTAATGCTCCAGGACAAAACAGTTACACTTACTTTGCATAAAAAGCTATAACCACCTTGTTAACAATGACTTTGTGCAGTTAATTGAAAATATCTAAGAATAAAAAGCAATCCTGACTAAAGCTATGTAAAAATCCTCAGCAAAAGCTGTTATCAACTTAATCATTCAAATAAAGTAACAAATTTATACCCTTTTACAAACTGAATTCCTAGGAGTTTTCTGTGGTTTAGAAGACCATCCAGTATTCTGTAACTTTGGACATTGTGTGGTTTATTTTTATAGTTCTCAGTTAGTAAATGCTGACTCTTTGTTTCAAAATAATACACTTAAGGTTTTAAGATTGTTTTTTGATGAGCACAATATTTGGAAATTATGCAATGAATTTCAAAGCATTTCAGGAACATGGTATTGTCTGTCTGAGTTGCTGCAAAGATTCACATTGACTCTACTGTCAGCAGGCCTGGACTTTTAACTTGGCCTAAATTTAAGGATATTCCCATAAAACACATGAGTCCAGACCTTGTAGTTTGGTTCATATGCAGATATCCTCATGCTTACAGAGCTCTGATTAAGTCAGCAAGGCTAGACATCAACACTGATCTTGTGTGATTGGATTACTGGATTGAAGCTGCGATTTGTCCTACTGAAACCACTTCAAGTTACTTAAACAGGTAAATCCTACTATCAGATTTCTTTTCTTATTGATTACACTTTCTGAAATGCAAAAAAAACCCCAACAAACCCAAAACAAAAAAACAAAACCCCACAAAAACCTTGCTTGCTTTCTCCACGTTTTCAATGGGCTAGTACATGGTCTAGTTCTGTGTAACCAAGTTTATGTAGGACTGGAAGGACAACAACAACTCTGGGGAAAAATAGTAAAAGTGTTATTTTCCTTTTCCATGAAACAGATGTAAAATACTTGCAATTTTTTATTTCCTGTGAGTCCATTTCCAGGCCTTATTTAATGCCCCCACCTCATGGGATCAGAGATATTTGATAGAGTTCCTATTAGAAAGGAAAATTAGATCCTATTTATGTTGCCTCTTGTCTCAAGCTGTAATTCACATCTTTTCATGTTTCTGGCAAAATGATCTATCAAAATTAAACCAGAATATGTTCAAAGCACTTTTCTTTTTTTCTTGGTTGGTCTCTCTTTTTTATGTTAGGTTGAGAAGAGTCATCTTGGGTATGTCAGTATCTATCACAGCTAGCATATCTGCTAGGAAGCAGAAGTGCAGTTCCCTCTGAGGCAGATCTACTGCTGGATTTAACATGTGAGTAATAAAGATTTACCAGAGGTATTTTCACTGATAAAAGCATTCTTTTATAGTAACTATAGTAACAATAGCAATATACAAAATGGAATTAAACCTTTGGACAGTGCTGTTTCAACAAAAACCTTCAGAAAAAACACTTCCTATGTGAGGAAAGAGAAACTGCTAAGTAATCTGTTCAGGAACAGCAACAATGCCTTATGGATACTTTCTGAAAATATATTAGAATTAACTGTAAAGTAGCAAAGAAGATTGATGAACTGTCTGTAACAAAACATCCAGTGATGAAAATTTCAACAGCCTTCTAGGTTGCTGGCATTGGCAAGAAAGTAGTTTAGCTAAACAGAAGGAAATCAGAAGATAGAGTTACAAACTGTGAACCAATGATTATAAACCAGTGAGAAAATGTGAGAAAGATCTCTTGAAATGATGTTTGACAGTGACAATATAGACCAGACAGCTTTTATTTTGACCAACAGGTTGTTGGGAACACAAACTGTAGATCAAAGTGAAGGACTTGAAACATGCTCCAGTCTGTACGGATGTTCTCACTCAGAAAGCAGCTAGAGGGACCAGAAGATAAACAAAGGCTGTCCAATTTTGAAAAAGGTTTGGATTTTCATTCTGTCTTGATAAGTAAATCCAGTTTTTGTGGTAGTCTGATTTTCAGCCTGATAGAAAATTCAACATATACAAACCTGACCTAAAATGACAGACACCTGAAAATATACAAGCAAGACCTTAGAAAGGTGCTATACAATATCATAAAAATATTTTTTGTTTTAATCTTAAATGCTTTTATGTCAAAGGAGGGAAGCAAAGACCAGAAATTGGACATGTTGTTAGTATTCTAACTCTGGAGCAGGTCATACATGCTTGCAGGCAGCATGCAATACTTGGAATGCAAGGCTAAGATCTGAAAGGCGATCCAGGAATCTCTCCTGTAGAAAACATTTTTTTTTATTATTATGGAAAGCAAGACAGGATTACTGAGCTCAGAAGGGTTATTTGTGAATAACTTCCAGCTAAAGTGATTAAGGGCTCCAGCCACTAGCCAAAAAAAAAAGAGCATCAAAAACATCCTGCTTGTCATTGCTGCTGGCTTTTTGTTCAATGAGGTGAGCATTTGTCTTGTGTTGGTTTTGGTCGGCTGCCCTTGGCGATACTTTTAACAATGTGTCGTACTTGAAAGAATTCCAAAATGTGTGGGCTTTTTCTTTTTCCCTTTGAACTTGGAGCTTAAAGATAAATAAAGGAGTATTTTGGTATGTCTAGAAAATATTTGTGACAACAAATAGATGTAGTACTTCCTAATGGTCAAGAGACTTACAATGTGCTTTTTACAAGCACATCACAGTCCTTGATAACAAGAACCCCACCTAATATTTTCTTTTTTAATTGAAGGTGAAGCACTGCACCTACTTTTAAGAAATGATCTCCTTAGAAAATGTGAAATGTGATCATCTTCAGCAGAATCTTTGATATTTGTGTTTGGCTAGAGGATTTTTTGGTTTTGTTTTGATTTTAACTTTTAAGCTGCCCTTTTATCTACCAGAAAAGGTAGATAAAGGCAAGAGCTAAGAGCTAAGAAACACACTGAAGAGGAGAATGTTGTGATGGGTCTAAATTGCTAAAACGTTCCTCTAGCAATCTCAGACTTGCATAGAGGAAATTTGGGCTCCTGAACAGATGAGCTACTCTCATAGAATCCCATAGTATGAGACAAAGACAGACTACCACAAAGTCATAGGCCACCACCTTGACTCTGACTTCAAAATGCTTCAAATCCTAAGCGGAAGAAATTTGGATGTGATTGTCTATTCCTGACTTACTTTACAGAAGTATTCTGAGTTTCTTGAAGCTCCCCATGTACTACAGGCATCATGTCCATTTATATAAACACATATAAAACTGATAAACCATCTGAAAGTGATGATAACATGAGTGATTAAGACTAGATCGCATCGCTGTCAGAGTAAGGTGGCTGGAACATCATGGGCAGCCAAAGAGATTAGAAACTATTACTTCAGTATGTACCCTGCAAATTCCAGAAGCAATGAGGAATCTAAAGTGAGAATCTACAGAATCTACAGCAGAGAGCACATTGCTAGCACTTTAACTGTGAATGTCTAACCGCATGCTGAAACTTCACAGACCTTACTGGATGATTAAATTCTTTATTTTTCTCCCCCCCTTTTTTTTTTTCCTTTCAAATGCTTGTTTTGAGGAAAAGATGCTCTCAGTATTCATCATTAGGAGAAGTAGACATGTTCATTTTGTACTCAAGGTATCTATCAGCTTTCTCTTCAGGGCTGTCAATACCACTTCTTTTCAGAGTAAATCCAGCACATACCAGTAATATACTTCCTCAAAATATATCACTTACAGCATCAAGGGATGCTGAGATCAAACACAAACTGTAAGTTTATTATGTCTTTTGAGCCTAGAATCCAAAAGTCATCTGACAGCAATTTTCAGGAGAAAAATCTGAAAAGTGAGGGGTTTCAATTTTGGTTTTAGTATGTTTTTTAATGTTCAGCATTAAGCAGAGGATACATGTATATTCCACTCCTTTAATTTGAATATTTTATTTAGCAAGAACAAGGTCTGGCCTATCTGTTAACACTAAGGTGATTTTAACCCTGAAGAGAAACACCCAGGATGTTACCCTCACTTACCCAAGAGAGACGCGATTCTATGTATTTAGTATGGTTTGCTTTCCCCTTCTAAAATGAAACTTGATTACAAGATCAGAGCTAGTCAGTTAGGAAATACCTTGGAATTAGATTGAATGTATCTGGATTGTTAAGGTGTGTAACTAGAAAACATGCAAGAAGAACATCTATGAATGAGTATTGGTGGCTAACATGATTAAGCTAGCCTAGAGCTCACATCATGTCTTTCCAAGGCCAAACAAAAGGCATTTAGCCCTTTTATTCTCACTCAGGTTTTAAATTTTTTTGGTATTCAGTAAACACATATCTCTCAAATTGTATCTCTGAAAAAGCCACTCCTGATGTCATATTGTCAGAAACATGATCTCTTTAAGTAGAATCTAGAATTTGTAAAGTGAAAAAATGGAATGAGAAGCAGCAAAACTAGCTCTGTTGTTGACCACAGACAAAAAGATCATTTTTAAAAATACTTTTATTTCTGTTTTTAAATAGCTTGATAAAACTCGTCAATTGGTATTCAAGAGTTCAACTGTAAACAGTCACAATACATTACCACTGTGTATAGATTTTGTACATTAACCTATTTGCAGTGACAATCCATAAGACAAGTCAAAGTCAGCATATTTATAAACTGAAATGCATTGTGCTAAGAAAAAACAATGCCTTTAACTGAAAATATGTAAAAGACTGATGTTTGACTCCCTCCTGTGGTGTAAGCAAGCAGCATCACCATTAACAGCTTGTGGAAGTTTAGGTAGCTCTCTATATTATTCAAAGGTCTGTATTCACGTCATTAGAACAGATCTCAAGTTTACTATGGAAACTTCTCTCACAAGTTAAAAAGTGTTACAATAAATTTCTAAAATACATACAAAGTTGTAAACATCTTTTTCTGGAACAAACAAAAATGGTTTGTGCCAGCCTCCTCCATCTCCCACACTGCGATAAAAAAAAAGAGGGCCAAAGACCAAGGCCATAGACTAAAATTGTTGTGCATGGGTAACAATACAGCTTACAGGAAGAATTAAGGGTCAGCATTTAAAATTAGTGTTAGTCACCAGCATGTAGCAAAATCCATTTTCAAGGAAGTTCATGGAACACTCAAAGTGATGAATCAGGCACTAAGCATTAGATTTACCTACTTTTAAGAACAAAAACTTAAATTACATCTAGGTATTTTTGTATTGGATAATACGCAGAATTGACTACAGACAAACTTAAATAACACCGATGCTGTCACAGGTTTGGGGTTTAACCATTTTTTGCTATCTGATTTATACAAATCTTACACAAAGAAGGAAAAAGAAAGATTTATGAAACAGACTATAATATTGAGATCACATAAATAAACTTCATCTTTTCAAGGCAGATATTCTTTCTGGAAGTGCCTCTGGCCATTTTCTGATTTTTTAGCTTTTAAATTTAGTTCATCATGAACAATGAAATAAATGTCTGCTTGGTCTGGATCTTTTATCACCAGTTCCAGAAAGACTAAGATAATTGAGATTTTGGAATGCAATACAGGACTAATTTCAAAGTACACAACAGCAGGATTTACTTAGTGCAGGGTGGTAAAGGATAGCATTATTCTAGCACTTCTGTATTATTCTTGTTTTCACAGTATCAGCAGATGGATATCTATATCCTAGTGTATGTGAGCTGATCATCAATATTAGATTTTTCATATGCACCAAGTTGTTTATTTGACATCAAATACTATTGAATGCAGCTTTTCCTTGAGGATTGGAGGCTTTGCAATTTGAGATACCAAAAGTGGATTAATCACAAACATTTAAAAAACCCCAATAGTTTATTTTTCCCCGTTATTGACTATGCATCAGAGAAACAAGTGTCAGAACACATTTTATTCTATGCGCTCTTAGAAAAAAGTTTCAAAATGCTAAGAATGTTTGTGAATTTTGCAGAAAGATACACCAATAATTAAAAAACAAGGAGTACTGAAGCTAGTGTAACTGTTTTAGTTTTGACCTCAATGTATTTGATAAGCCCCAAATTCTAGCTGCAGTTTTCAGCTGACAGAGGTACTACAAAATCAAATTAAATATTAGATTTTAATCAAAGAAGCAGTTTTGAAGGGAAAAAGAAGAAATGGGACATTGATCACCTGTTGCTCTGTCCAATATACCACTTGTCATACACCCTAATGACAGACCGCGGGTGCTTACATCTTGATGTGATTTCTGTCAATTTGTTATGCATAATTAATTATAGGGAAGTGTTTCTGCAATGGAATAGCATATCAGTATATGCTTATGCTGAGAAATTACGGGGGAGGAAGAGAAGGAAAATACACATAAAAACAGGCCATAAAGACAAAATGAACAACTTGACAGTAAGATGGTATATTAGGAGAGTACATACATGCTTGCTTGTTCCAAAAATTCAGTGTGCATGCCTAGAATGAGGGGCAAGGGAGGAGAAAAGGAGAAAGAAAGCAAACTTTGGCAAAGTTTAAGAAAGTGCAGTTTTTACAGTCCTTAAAAACAAAACAACAAAAATACCCCCCAAAAACCCCAAACAACAACAAAAACCCAACACTGAAAAAGCAAAAGGCTAAAAACCATCTACAGATAAAACTGTCTCATAGTGCATGACAAGGCACACTATGATTTCTAAGATTGCACTAGCTAATATCACACAAAGTACACCACCATCTCTACTGCATTTTGCATTGTAATGTCAGAAAGTAAAAAAGCATTTGCATAAGCATTCGAACATCATACTCTGATAAAACACTTCTTATCTACATGCAGAGCTCTGTGTGCACACATTTGGAAGTATATTTTCTTTTCCAAAGCAGTACACCGTATAGTAAATTGTCACGCAAGTGTACATTTATGGGAAACTACTAGGCAATTCTCTAAATACTGGATATTTTCTTAATTTGTTTTCTAATGGCAGAAATAGAACTCTCTGCTATGTAGTGCAGGAAGAATTTGGACACTGATGCATGATATTTTAGAAAGCATGAGTTGTTTAGTAGAACCCTGACATTTTGCTTAGAAATGCCTTTTTCCAACACCAACAGTAAAACGAGATGAGAGGGGAACTGGAAATATGAAGGCAACTCCCGGTTCAGTATAAAGGTCCTTTACCCCTCCTAAAAATGTTATTCTTCTGTACTGTAACAATCATCCAAGACAGCCAACAGCACACTTCCTCAGAAAGCTTTCCACATCTCACTAATTGAAGCTATGACACTCCATACAAACTGGTTCTTAACTGAGACACCTTCTGTCTTTTGAGATGAGTTAACATTAAAACACTTTTAGGAAGAGAACAGTGGCCTAAACCATACAGCATTTGACTTATGTATAGTTTCAAAGGACTGCCATGCTGCTGGTTCACTATTCTCCCCCCAGACAGTAAAACCCATTTGAGTGTTGTCACCACCAGTCCAACAGTTCTATTAGTGCAAGAACAGTGCTTTCAATTTATGGCCTCCCAAAGCTTAAAGTGCAGTATACTATGTGAGATTTTAACATACCAAACTATCCTTTACTTGAATTTCAGAAGGAATGTTCAAGTTACAAAGTTACCTTTTAGGTTTTAAACAATAAAATTCAAGGCAAAGTACATAAACTTATCTTAAAGTGGATTAAATCCACTCACCTAAGATGTATTCTTTGTATCTTATGTTTAATATACATACAATACATCCAAAAAAATATCCATCATTTTGCTTAGCTGTACTGTATTAATGTAGCCCTGTAGTAAGTGATTAAAAGCCACTCAAAGCAAATTTTGCTTAAAACAGGACTGTATTACTTGGACTGTGATAACGCAACATGATTCAACATTCCAAGATCCTCTCCTGCACAGGCTTGTCATCAATAGAGACAACCCTTCGTACCCTGTTGTACATGTATTTAAGTTTTAATTTACATGGGGTTTTGTTCCAGCCTCCCTTTAAAATCAGCACAAAGAATAGGGGCATTACACACTGGATTCATGCTTTCACACCTCTTGCCTGTTAACCTGACAATATCACCACCAAGTTTACGTACAGTAGAGCAGAGAATCTTCCAGGCCAAGCCATTCAACTGTGAACAAATAAGGTCTCGGGTAACAATTGCAGGTACAGCCATGCTAGTCAGTTCTTTCTGTAGAACAGCACTCAGTTGTGAATGCAGGACTGTGTTTATATGCAACTTAAAAAAGCTGACTATACTGGAAAATGGTACTTCTTCGCCTGCATAGCTAGTTCTAAAGATCAGGATGCAATTGCACAATGTTTTCTTTAGCAATCAACCCATACTAAACAGGCTCCAACCCCTCACCACCTTCATTCCTCTACTCTCAGCTCTGCCAAGTGGTTTTTTGTTGCCTGTTGTATGCAGACAACAGCTTAACACTGTAAGTCAAATAAGCCAGACTCTTGGAAAAATGTCTCTGTTTCTGGGGTTTCAGATCCACATTGCTTCAGCAATCTTGATCCACAAACACTCATGTTAATAACACTGCAAGGATGGTAAGTTGCAGCAGTGGAGATGGGAGTGAGTAGTATGAATGGCTTGACTAACAGGAAACTTGCTGTCAAAAAAATTGTTTACAATATGTAATCCATTATTATTTTGAGGTTTTTGGTAATTTTGCAACAGGTAATGATGAGGTTAAGTCTAGAAGTTAAACAATTAATAAAAGTACACACCAGGGAAAAAGTCAATTTTGAATTAAGATAAATGGCTTTTTATCTAACATCCAGAAGAAAAGCCAACTGATGGTGACAATTAAAACACAACATATCATTTAACATAAGAAGTAGCATATCTTACTTTCAGGACTCAAATAGGGTTAAAAAATTCCAACATTTCTCTCCATAACACTCACAACCAGCATCTCATCTTCATCATCAAGGACTCAGTGTGCAAACACCACGTTAGAAACTCTACTGGCTTTCCAGGTGAATTCAGTTCAAACTAAATGCAACATCACTTACTCTTTCCAAAAGGAAGCAAGCTAGCTTACTTGGTGTGTGAATCACTGGCATGACTTTACCCTGCATTAAGTCCTTACTTTTAGCACAAGAGTGAAGAGTGAGCTGAAAATGCATCCTAACTCACCCTGTCAAGCCCTCCCTCCTTAGGTAAGCCCACCTACACCAACTCTTTTATTGAGAATTTTGGAAACAGAGTTCAAACTCTGACCTACTGCACAATGAGCTTCTCCAACCACATGCTGATGGAAGCCTATTCCTGCAATTCTTTTTCACAAGCTGCTCTATTGATTCCAACATTCTTTCTCCATTCTTTGCCAAACCCTGTTGTCAGAAGTCTGTCCCAAAGCCAAAGCCGACAGGCCCAGAAATTATTACTGTGCTTCAGTGGTAACAATCACTTTTTCAAGGAAAGAAAACATTCGTTTAAAAAGTTGTTTATAGTGTCTATTGTCACGCAATAAAACTCACGAGATAGTTTAAATTAGAGCAGTACCATCCTTGAAAAGGAACACTGATGAGAATTATGCTGTGTTGGAGACCACCACATCCCCCCCAACAGCTTTCCAGTTTAAAGTGTTTTAAGGACTGGTACATTAGTTAGTGCTGGATTCAGAGAAGGAACTCAGTTCTACCAGAAACAGTTTCAGTGGAAATGGTTGTAAATAGCAGCCAGAATACTCTGCTAATACAAACCCTAACGAAAACAAAAGATCTGTGGTAAACAATCAGATTGGGTTCTAGTCTAGTGTTAATGGCAGACCTGCAGAAGTCACAAAGAGTTTTGAGATTAACAAGTTCTTTCCACTCAGATGCAGATATTCCTTACAAAAACAAACAAACAAAAAAAAGGCCCTATTTTTAGAACAGCCAGTTTTACTAGCAATTACACAAGTATTTTTACTTTAGCTGCTTCTCACTGAAACTCACTGTAACCTTGTCTCTGTTAAGTTTCTATTAATGTTAAAATAGTAACTGTTAAAATCTAGTACTTTTTTGCCTTCACTACTGCATGCCAGAGACCTGCTAGTGCAAAACTTAGCACCCAAATTACTAGCTGTATGATGTGAAGATTGTTAGTCACATATTGTATATTTGAAAGCACTTGCTTGTATCCAAGTGTTTGCTCTGAGAATACAAGGTATAAGTAACAAAAGAAAAAACGTGGTTTCTGGTTGTTTAGAAGTCCTATAGTATATTCATTCAGTGGGGCAAGTAGGATAGAACAGAGGTCAGGAATTCCACCAAGACCAAACTCTTTAAGAAATGCAAGCTGCAATTCATTCTCTTTGCTACTGCTCATTTCTAATTCCAGAAACTGCATGTTTTTATTATACTGCAAATTTCTCAGCCAGAACTGTGCAAAACATACAAAGCTGTCTCCTGGACAGCATGACCTAAAGCCTCCAGCAAAACTATAGGCTTCCTCCAACCATCCTGGTACTGAAATATTGTTAATATCGAGACTGTCTTTCCCAGAAGAAAAACACAGATGAAATGAATCCTTCCAAGGAGCAACTGCACTCGAATTCCTCCCTGCTGATTCACTCCAACCTGGAGGCATTTCCTTGCCAATAGAAAGCAGAGGTATAGTGTTGAAAAGAGAACAATTCCTGGTGTTAGAATAAAGTAACTCCTGTAAACTGCTACTGGGATTTTGAGAACTGTTCAACACAGAATGCGCATGTGTCAGATGAAGCGCTGCCTTGTGATGATCTGGGCCACTGTCACGAACTCGTTTCTGGTGTAAGTCTTCTTTCTTCATAGTCCTAGAGAAGATGAACACAGCTTTGCTGTCTCACGACAGGCTGAACTTGAAGAAGAGTGTGACTGTCTCTAGTTGCAGCATAAGGTGCAAGCAGCACACCAAGTCACAAGTCAGTGGATCTCAATATGGACCTAAAGAGAAAGAATGCAGGAAGTTATTACACCGATATCCCAGTTTTTTGGTGCCCAGTTCATGGAAAAATGATTAAAAAAAAAAAATCTTTAACATAAAGAAAATAGCAGCTACAAAATAACAGTAGCCCAAACAGGGGTCTTCCTACATGCTTCTTGGGCACATCCAGAAGGCTGGGAAGCATACCCAAATACAAACTTTCTTCTGTAGTTTCAGTTTTATCTGCTACAAACTCTCTTTTGGTGACAGGCATCCAAGTGAGTCAGCAAATGATCAGCTGGAGAGATTTGCTCTGTAACAGTACTTTCCTCCACCAGCAGAAAGGCAGACTGTAACTGATTAGAGGCGTAACATTAAAGGCCAATATTAAAGCAATCTTTCTGCAAGCTGCAGTCAGACACACAATACTGGAACCAAACAACACACCATGCACAGCTTCCCAAAGGAACTGGTCAGACTGGCTGTACCGGCACAGTCAGAAGGTATTGGCTCTACTGCAGACAAATGCCAAGCCAATGTCCTTACAGGAAAACTATTAGGTACCAGATAACAAGCAAAGGCAAGGCATTGTCAGCCATCCAGGTTACTAAGCTACGTGTACAACTCAGCAGCCTGGCTCCATTTCAAGCTTCAGCACTGTAGGATGAGTCCCAAAAATAAAAATGAGATGCCACATTTTGACCTCTTCCCATTTCAACTTACCTTTTAAAAGGCACAAACTGCAAACAGACTTGTCTTTCAGCACTTGGCCATTGGCCACATGTCAAAGCTTTCATTACAGCTACATTTATGAGGAGAAATAAAGCGTCCAGTCTTTGGCTGGAACAGATGTTTGCTGTGACAGCCCATAGTCTGGTTCTGTTGCCAGTTAAAAAGTAAAGCTTTTCACTTCATCATGAAACCAATGAAACTTCATACCCTACAAACAGCATGAGCTCTTAATGCCTTCAGGTTAAAGCTGGTTTAGGGAGTTCAATGTCTTGTAGAGACAGGCTCAAGGCGGGAGACACAAATTAAATCTGAACTGTCATTTTCAAGCAATTATAATATTATTTAAATCTACCTCTATTTCTTCCCTGCTACAATTGTTCTTGGCTTAAAAACAAACAAACTGATGAAATTATTTTCTTTGCTCCTTACAGGGTGTCAGGTATGTGCTATCGAGGTGCACACACTCAAGTTACTGCCGGTCTGCAAGTTAACGCTGGGTTAGCAACACGAGGGAACTCGAATGCTGCCCGCTTGGTGCTGGCGCCTGTAGCAAGGCGGTGTAGCGGGACACTTACACCTACACACCTGCCGAGGCCAAGCAGCATGTCCCTGGTGACATAGGGAGCGCAGTGACCTCCCACCGCCCGCCCGGGTGAGGGGACACGTCCTACAGCATTTGGCCGTTACCCGGGGGACGCGACAGCGGCAGCCGGGTGGGGTTCCCTCTGCCGGAGGCAGCACCAACAGCTGAGGCCTGGGATCGAGCCCTTCCCCGGCCCCCGCCCACCTGCAGCCGCACGTTGAGCATCATGGAGGCGACGATGTAGAGGTAGGGGAAGTTGATGCGGAGCTTCCAGGCCAGGTCGAAGAAGATGAGCAGGGTCCTGGTCAGCCCCTTGCAGAACACTCCGTAAGACCGGGCCACGGCCGACTGGGAGAGCCTTGCAGCCAGGGCGGACAAAACCGCCGCCATATACCCCCTGCCGCGGCCGCGCCGCCCGGGCCCCGCGGCCCCCTGCCCGCGCCCGACGCTGGGTGTCGCTAGCGGGGCGGAGCCCGGTGACGTCCGGCCGTGCGCATCCGCCGCGCCGTGCGCGGAGCAGACGCGCTGACGCCCCGCCCCGCCCCGCTACGCATGTCCAGAGGAGAGGAGGGGGGGCAGCGGGCTGCGCCCTCTGGAGGGTGGGGACCGCCCTGGGGCGGAGCGCGGGAAGAGGCCGCTCCTTTCCGGGCTCTCCGCCGCGCAGGGCTGCCCCGGCCGGCGGCTCCTCTGTGGAGCGCGGCCCTCCAGTGTTGCAGTCGCCCGTGGAAAGCCGTTGTGAGAGTCCTGAGCTCCGCTTCCAGTTGAGGTAGCCCCTCAGATGGCGAGGGGACGCCCGAGGACTTGACCCGGTGTGTGCTATTACCTGAACAACAAAACCATGGGCCATCGATACTGATAATGATTTCTGGGTTTGGGAAGGGGTTTGTAATCTTGTTTTTTACACAGGCTAAAGTGAATTTAAAATACACTGTTCAAGTACAGGTTACATCTAAAGTTTTGTTTCCCTCCCCTTCCCCAAACTGTTCTATGCAGTTTCTATTCAACCAACTTTTAATAACTAAAGTAAAGCAGAAAAAGAAATACGTTGCTCTGAACTTCTTGTAAAATTCCATCTTACTGCCACAGAATCAAGCAGGGGCACAGGGAAAGAGTAATTCCAGAACAAAACTGGGCACCTGCCCAGATTTTTTCTGTGATCCTTTTGCCTGTAATCCATTAGTAGCATAATAGAGTGGAAAATCCCTGGATAACCCTGTGTGTGTCTGGAAACTAAATTGTTCAGTTAAGGAAACTACAGGCACTGCCTTGTGCTCTTGAGAATGGGACTATTTTAAGGATAGAGGGTGTTCCCAGAACTTGCCCCTGCCTGGTGTCAGAAGGGGTAGGGTGTTTTTACATGGCAGAACCAGCCAGTGAAGCTATCCCTAACACAGTTTTTAACCCCATCAAGTCTCTGGACAGACTTGAAAGAACACATCTGGATCTCAAGCCTTTAGATAGCTCCTTAGCATGAAAATCCCTGATCTACTTCCTTCAAACACAGTTCTCAAACTTCAGATATTGCACGTCAGTGCTGTAAGGTCAAGTAGGGCTGACTGAATTTCAGGCTGTGGACTTAAATGTGCTCTTGGAGCTAAGATTATCCTACTGATTCTTACAAAACAAAACACCAACCACTCATTCAGATTAAAAAGGTTTCAAAAAGAGTAGTATCTCCAAACCTGGTTTCTCAAGAACTTGTCCATCTTCCACAAGGCATTCTAGAAGAAGCAAAATTCTTCAGACTCCTCTTTAGCCACAGACTTCTGTCAGTTCTTTTAATCACAGATGGAAGATCCTCTCCGACACCAGAATTGATCTGTCCATGATTTCCCATCTTCCATGTGCCTGGGTGTCTTGAGCCTACCTGTACTATTCCAAAGAGGAAAAATGTCAGAGGACATGTTATCTGCACTGTTTTCATTATGGAGAACTTGAAATAACAGCTCTCACTGTCCCCATGAGTTCATTCAAAAAGTATCATTTGGGTTAATATTACAGCAAGTTATAGAAAAGAAAAAAAAAAGCCACAAGCTATGAATATTTTCCATAAACTCCTAATGCCACAGTGTCCTAACTTCTGTCACAGTTTCCTCAAAACAGGTACAGTGCTTCTGCCAGTGGAAAAGTAATGTACACAGCAGTCCTTGTACCACTGTGTGGTATCCCCATCCTCCCTTCTACGTCAGCTCAGCATGTCTGGTTTGTGAAGACAGTGGAGATCTTTTTTCTCCTCATCTTAAGTTTTTAATAACCCTGTTAGTACTGGAGGCACTTGAGGCATAGGAACTAAGGTATGTCCAGGCCCTACCCTGGAATTCCAAAGTAATTCAAATTCGCTATTTGGGAATTCCCTATTTTGGAGCTCCCAAGGTAATTCAATATTCCCTAGTCAAATTCCCAAATTCAGTTCCCCCCCTCTGTGTGTACTTAGACCATCTCCTCAACAGCTAAGCACAAATGTGATTTAGCTGCCTCAGGACATTTAGCAGCTTTCCATGATTAAATTGGAATGCATTGTGATACACAAAGGTTACATTAGGAAGCTGATTAACTTGTATCAGTTGGTGCCTGCCAGATGCTCATCAGTTCTGGCACATGTTGCACGCTGAAACAGATGTGACAGTATCAATTTTTAAATCTTCATAACCATGAATACTTTTTACACTTGAGTAGGCAATATAATTGATAAATTAGGTCATAATAACAGGTTAGCTTTGGTATTGATTTGGATCTAATTATTTTATTAAATAGTGAGACTGATGAAATGCTCTTTAGCTTTCCAACAACGAAAGTAAGGATAATGCAACTGAATGCCAGTTGAAAAGATTCACCAGATCTTGTCACATCCAGATCTGGAAATTAGCTACTTATTTTGACAATGTAAACCTCAAAACCATCCCACATTTCCTCCTTTGATTTTGGCTATGTAATGGTGGTAAAACAATTTACAATTTAGCCAGAAGTTGCAGAAGTTCAAAACTACTGACATGCCTTTTGTGGCTAATGGCTGCAGAGATCATTTTCCATCACTTTAATGCCATCATCCCATTTTTGCTTCCTAACCCTGACTTGTTTGTTGCATCAGACAAGCACATCCTCATCTTTTCAAGTCTTTTCATGTTTTATTTTATTTTACCTAAAATTTCTTCTCAGGCATTCAAATATTCCTCTATTCAAAGAAAAAGAATATTAATCAACAAAAAATTAGTCAACATTACTGAGCTGTTACATTTTTTAAAGTTTTTATAGGCTTTTTCAACATATATCCATTATATTTCAAAGTAGTCCCTTGGAGGTTTATGCCAAGATTCCTCTGTTCTCCTTCAGGGCTCTTAACTTATCATACTTCCAAAAGAATAAAAAATTAGGCCTATGTGCCTATCACATGGACCACTATTATCTAATTGTGTTCCCCTGTCTGCCCTCCACTTGGGATAGACTTCTTTTGGGAAGGGACCTCTCTTTGCTCTGGAGCGTGACACAAACAATTCTTATACTTGCAGTCCGGTCTCCAGAGCTCTCTGTAAGAACTAATGACAACACCGATAAACTGTGAGCATTTTGTATTTAAATGAGACAGAACCTGGAGTTGTTTATGCTTACACCTCTTTTTCTTGTGCTTTTTTATATTCATTGCTATGTTTGCAAAAAATGATTGATACAATGATTGCAAAAGACAGATCGTAACAGTAACTTGAAAAAGGGGAAAAGTCAAATACTTTAAACAATAAAACATTTTGTTCCCTTCAGTTTCTATGATCTTCTGTACTTTTTTGGACTGGAAGATCAGTTTAAAAAAAGCCAGATGGTTCCTAACAAACCCCTTCTTGTGAGTGGGTTTTTTAGGACTGCAAGGATACTTGTCACCAGCTATAGCAGGCTGTCTGCTGATGCCATGCTTTCCTTCTCCAGCAGTGATCTGCCTTGGTCCTCTGGAATCTCAGGCACCCTTCATAGAGTTTATTGTCCCTGGTGACAAAAGTGTTCAGTTTACACTTTTGGTTTGGGATGATGTCAAGCTTAGAGCCTTCTCTCTCCAAAATTTTTCAGAAAATTAAGTATATGACATACTTTTGATTCTAACAACAAGGTTTTGGCAAGTTACAGGTAGATACAAGGAAGGCTACTGACAATATGAACGACTCTTGCAGAAGCTATTGAACACAGGTTGCACTGAGAAGCATTGGTATCCTAACACAGGCCATATTAAAAAGACACAAGACCTCACTGGAGCCAGTATTTTTTTTGTCTGTTTTATAAAGGCAGGATCTAACATTAAATCAAAATACCAAGCTGCCAAAAGTAAGCAGAAATAACAGTCACCCAACTGCATCTTTTGGTAAAACAGAAAGAGGTGATTGACCAATGTCACCACTAAAGTAGATTGTTTTGCAAACAGGACATCTCTATGTTTAGGAAATGGAGAATAAATCAAACATCTTGTTTTGGGAAGTCTTTCTCTTCACAGAAATTGTTAATTAGCAGCTTATCAGTATACAATAATTTGGGGGGGAAAGTAATTTGCGCTAAACTATTTTGTACTAATTTGTGATATTTAGTCCTCTTGCAAGTTCTTCAGAATTTCTACAATAGTTCCAGTGAGGAAATGATTCCAGAATATATCATCACTTTTTGACAATTGTCTTATTTCTGTAATAGATGGACATTTCTTTGCTGAATGCTGATCGTGCTACATGAGAAGCCACTGATTTATATGATTCTATAATTGTAATTTCTGGCTTTGATCTAGCATGATTTTTGAAGCTGTTTAGTTATTGGCTTGCAGCATGACAGCAAGAAGTAGGCTCCACAACACTCCATCTGTCCCCAGGAAAACTGGCCACAAAAGACATGGTTCTTTTAGGCCCCAGCTAGAGAATCCATAAGCATGTCTGCAAGCCTGGAGCAAAAGAAACACCAAATCTTTCTAAGCAAACCAAGTGGCCAGGTCAAGGCTTGTAGCCTTGTGTCTTTACTCATGTGAAAAATAATCAGACAGTGGAAGGCAGTAAAACTAGTAATGTTGAACAGGCTTATGTAATGGTCAAACATTTCTCCTTTGTCCTAATATTTTAAGGCTCAATTTCTTTGAAATGTTTGATATCAAGAGATGTGGAGGTTGAAAGGAACTTGCAGCTTACACATCTGTGTACATCTGTGTACTTCAGCAATGCCTAACCTCAGGGCATGATGTGATCCTTACAGTTATAAAAAGGCTTATTCCCATATTTCTGCTGAGGGAGTTACAGCAATAAAAAACTGAAGTGACTCAGAGAAGTCTCAGGTCCTTGTTTATAAATATATAATGATGTCTCTATTCCAGAAATCTTACAGCCATATAGAGGGATTACTGTACGTAGTCCGGCTGCCTTCAACAACAGCTCTCACTGTAGTAAGCACTGTCTGTTACTGCTCGCTAAACCTGAGGGTAGACATAAGTGAATGCAAAGCCTTATACGTTTTTTATGACTGAAATTCTTGACAGAAGAGATACTTGTCAGAAGCTACTTTAATAAAATACAGGACTTGTTTCTGTTGTATATGTATGCCAGCTGAACCATCCATGCTAATATCACATGAATGTGCTGTGCTTTATTATTAATGTAGAGATTTATATGCTAACATTTTATGTTTATGCTCCTTTAATCTGTTCTCTCTGAGGCAGCAATGCTGACATTTAGAAGTTGTGGTTCCCTTTCTATTGCTGTCTTTGGTTCCTCTAAAGCAGACTGAGCACTATATTTGAACAGCACACGTATCACATGCCAGTACAGGGGTATTTTTTCAACATGCAGGAAACTCATCATACCAGAAACGTCTGCCAGGAATATCCAGAAACTGCAGACCATTACTTGTGGATTATAACCTTTTCTAACATGAATTTTATGTCACAGTATCTCCCCAGCTTTAGTGAGGACACTCTGAATTTCCTGCATAGCAACTGCATCACTTTCCTAATTAAAACTATGTGCTTTATTATCTTGATAAAGACATGGAACTACAGAATTGAAAGATCATTAAGGGAGAAACTTCAGAATTTCAGGCAACTGAGTGCTGCGTGTGAACCTTTGTGCTAGTTACTATCCAAACAGCTTGAATAAATAATACTTATTTAAAAGTGGGAGGGCATAGGGGTCAGTGAGAGACAGGCCACAAAGGCAGGTAACACATGGGTGGAACTAGAGGCCACAAAAGAATTTTGGATGCTGAGTGTTGTGCATTAAGATTTCTTTCTACCGTCACTATATCCCTATTACTACATCATTAATCACCTGACTTTTACCATCAACTCAAATTAGGATAAAATCAAGCATTAAGTAAAATTTTAAGGGCAATTCTTTTAGCTATTTTAAGATTAAAAGCATCTGGAAGCCTTGTTTTTCTCCAGTAAATCTCTCTTCAGTTGTTTGGGGTCTTTTTGCTTCTGATTCTAATAAAATACCTAATGAGAGAAGTGTGCAATATGCTGAAAACCATAATTTGCCCTCCCACACTTTGTGATACACCTTTGCTTCCTTTAAAATTGGCTCTTGCACTTCAGTCCAACCCCTAGTTCCCTAGTTTCAAGTGGCTGTGAATTATTTGCCCCTAAAAAAGACTTTTTCCCCTGAAACAGACTTTTACTTTTGACCTAGATATTGTAGCATGGTGTTTCCTGAAGGCAACTGAACTGACTGGTGTCAGCAGGAAGTGTCATTTAGGAGTAGGAGAATACACCTATGAATCACTCTTTGGTGTTCTGTTTGTTTCAGTGACGTGCTTCCCTGTATGTACAGTGTGTATACTGGTCCTTCTCTACTTCTCTGTGGCTTCATTAATGAATTAACATGTTAAGGAACACCATAATAGTCTGGGATGAAAGATACTATAACCATGCAAATAATTACTGTCTCTGTAATGCTGATAGTCTGTGTTATGGTGAGCAGAAGTTTCCAGTATTGCATCAGCATGATTACCCTGCCACTCCCCATCCACAAAGGAGAATAATCCTCCTTCAGTGCCAGCACATACACAATATACAGGCAGTATCCAAAACCATTTTAAATAATGATTTCCTCTCAATGTCTGAGAAAAAGACTTTCGACAACAATTGTAATGGATGAGAGAAGATGAAGTATTAGATTGTGGAACAATATTAGGACTGATCTAAGCCTCAGCTTTATAATTCATGATCTTATCAGAATTCTGGAAAGATTTATAATTGGTTATTGTTACTGCCATTATTTTATTTTTACATACTCCACTGTGTAGTGCCTATTGTAACTATTCTATATACAACTCAGCACTGCAGTCATGTCTGTCAAACTAATATTTTTCCTATTAAGTTGTTTGTTACAAACTTCTCACTCCTTTGCCCTATCTTTCATATTGTCCTCTAAGTTTCTTGTCTAATGTTTCAGTATGTTCTCTGTGTTGATCTCTCCTCTCATTCTCACTGAAAACAAAATACTTGCAAAGACTGCTAAACATTTGTAGCACCATATTAGTCTTTAAAAACAAATACACTACATACTAGTGAAACAAAAAAGATGCAAGAATAAAGTAAAATGTAGCTGAAATATAGTAAAGTTTAATAATAGAATAATTAATACAGCATGTCTTCTAAGGAGCATATACACAAGTAACAATCTGTCTTCCAGGGCAAATAAGGAAAGTTACTTTAAGAGAGATATCAACTAGGATTTCAAATGGAAAACTTTGAACAGTTCCAAAAGGCTCCTTTTTATCACATATGAGGAAATAAATATTTACAAACATGCGGGGGAAAAATTGTATTAATCTGTTACCATCATCATCTATCCAAACTCTAATGTTGTTTTTAATGACTAACAATAAATATTTATCTAGGTATTTTCTAATGTTGGCAATTTATACCCAGTTGGGTATAGGACTGTAAACTTAAAACATACTCAAAGCATACCCTGTGTTTTAACCTCGTGGTTTTTTGACAATGCAAAAAACCAGTTGATCCCAAAAGAATAGGATGGAGGAGCACTAAAAAGAACATGTATAAAGAGATATTGCTTGTCTCCTGACAGGATCATAAAAGCAATTTGTGCTAATGTTTTTTTCTCTATTACAGCCTTCATCCTTGTCTTTGTACCCTATTTCATAATAATATCGTAAATTTGTTAAACCTCTTTTTAATATAAAACCCTCTGATCACTCATCTGTTTTACACTGGATAAAGAAGAACCAGTGGAGGAATAGGCATGTGGTGGGAAAATCAGAATCAGTTTTACACTTCCCTTTAATCTTCCCATGTTCTGGGTCTCCCCAGGACCACAGCATAAATTAAGACAATCTTCACATCTGCTCTGTTTCTGTGCAGTATCTTAAAGGCCCCAAAAGCTGCTGTAGCAGCCAGGAACAGCATGAGTACTTTGATACTGCCCACCTCTCTTCCACAGCTCCCGGCTGCTCTGTAGAGAACAGTTGCCAGGTCACTGGCAGCAGCTGAGTCTTGCCTTTAAGGATATTTAGCTTGAATGACAAGTCATTTCAGCTTCTACCTGTATGAGGGAACATGGACATAGAAGTGTTGCAAAAATAGCCTTTCAGTTCACAGTGATAGTTATGATGTGTTCCTCACTGATGTAAAACTATCTTTGTGCAGCAGAAGCAAAATGGAAAACAGTAAATACCATGGAATGCTCTGTCCACTGATGAGGTTGCTTTGTACGGTACCAGAATAATTTAGAAATATTCTGAGATTAATAGGAGATCAAATCCCTAGGAAACCACCCATGATGGTGCACTGCATCGATTTCACTGAATCCATCATCACTCTGCAGAAGCAGCATGTGCATGAGCCCTTTCCTCACACTTAGTCTCTGCGGTGGATGGCAATGCAAACAAAGGAGTGGCAGTCATGTGCATTGGTTCAACCAGAAGCTTCTCTGCAAAGTAGAATTATAGCAAGAACTAACTGTAGAAATTAAAGGACTGCTGAGATCATTGGACCTGCTCTGCTTGACTTTTACTTATTAATGAAAATAACTGGTTTGCTTGAGGAAAAAAGAAACCAAAAGCTCTGTGTAGCCTGAGAATCTCTGGGCTGTCCCATCTTATGCACTGATCACAGTGCGTAAGACTGTGCACTGGACTGCGCATTGATCTGGTCTCAAACTTGCCAACAGTTATCTAGCATCCTAACACATCAGGAGGAGGGAGGGCAGCATGTGGACCTCTCGATGAGGGAGATGTTCTGGCTCCACAGTGCTGGTATGCTGAGTGAAGGGGATTGTCCCACAGCAGGCGGCTGGATGAGGAAAATGGTAGTAGCTACCCACTGCATCACGTCAGCAGCATTGTGGGTTGCCTCTGGTAACTTGAGTTTCATCCGTACAGTACGTCTGCAGGGCAAACGTTAATTTCACGTTAACATGCTTCACAAGATGAAGAATGAGATTGCTGCATGGTGTCCTGGCAGCAGATGGTCGCAAGAATTGTGCGAGACTTTTGTCAGGAGCAAGACAGGTGCCTTGTTTCTCAGCGCATGACATCACATTTCAGCAGGGCTCTCAATGATTAAACAAAAAACAAAAGATCACCCTGGGGGCTTCCCTGGTCCTGTGGCCAAGGGAGCTAGGGGAAAGCCACCTCATCCCCTGGGCCGAGTTAGCAACACAGGCATGGCGGCTGCATCTGCTCGGCGACGAGCGGGGCCGAGCGCTGCCGAACCCGCCCGAAGCCCTCCGGCGTGACGGAGAAACCCGAGCGCTGCCGAAGCCAGCAGAAGCGCGCTCGGTGCCGTGCGCTGTCTGACCGAAGAGGCCCGAAGCGGCGGCGCTGAAGCGGTCCTCTGTGAGGGCGGGACCGCGGGGCTGAGCGCAGCCCGGCCGGATGTGAGTGAGTGGAGCGGCCGCTTCCTGTTCCCCGCAGCCCGCCCTCTCCGCCTTGGGTGGTGGCCGCTGCTTGTCCGTGCTCCCAGGCGCTGGGCGGAGGTGGCCGCGACCCGGTGCGGAGACCGCCGCCGGCTGGCTTCTTGCGCAGCCTTCCCCGTTCAGCAGCAGGACCCGCGGCGCAGGCCCGATGCAGGCCATTAAGTGTGTGGTGGTGGGCGACGGGTAAGTCTGAGGCGATCCCTCGGCCGGGCCCTCGCGGCGAGGAGCTCTGCCGGCTCTGCGGGGAAAGGGGAGAGTGTCCTCCCGTGGGGCGGGGAGCCCCGCGGGCTGCATGGGCCCCGCGGCAAGTTGTGTGTGCCCCCGCCGTGGGGCCCGGGCGCGGCCCCACCGCCGTGAGGGGCGCGGAGCTCCGCGGGGCTAGGGGTGTCCGCGCCGAGGCGGGGTGCGGTGGGTGTGGGTTGGCGGCTGCAGCTTCCTGCTGGTGACGGGGGAGGGGAGGGAAGCGTGGGGCAAGGCGATGACTGCTGCGAGCAAATGGTGGCTGCCTTTCGCGGGAGCGAGAAGCGAGGCTGCCGCAGGGGTGTCTGTCAGCGGGGGTGGCTCCGGTACTGGCTTCCTCCCCGAGGCCCGGATTGCTGCTGGGTTGCAGATGAATTCATATTCGTGCCTACGGAAGTGGCTTTCGCCGGCCGTGGTGCGGGAGGGGTGCACTAAGGGGTGCGCCGCTTCACCGGCTCGCCCAGGAGCGGCCCCTTTCATCTGGTGATCTTCATATCACTACAAATACCGAAGTAATCAAAGGGTATTATAAAAAGATAACATGCCTTTAATGATATGAGAAATGTAATACTGATCTGAAATGTATTTTGTGAAAGTAGCTAGCTTATTTCTTATTCCTGATTATAGGTTGACTTTTGACATCTGATTCTTGTAGTGAAAAGTGAAATGTGCCAGCCTCTAACCAGATCATAAATACTTGTGAGCAGGGACTGTTTTTCTGCATGCATGCATCTGGTTCTGTAAGGTTCCTACCTAAAGAAGACTGATAAAGCAGGCAGAATACAAGTAATTAGCAGTATACTTGTCTGTAAAGAGTTGTTACACCTACAGCTTTTGAATATGGTATTACTTGTAAGTGAAACCACTTGATGCTTTTAGAATGAAGTTAACTCTTAACTTTAAGATTTCAGTGTGAGGAATACTGGAATTATGGGGAAGAGTCTGTGTGTTTGCTACTTTTGAGTAGTCTCCATGATGCTGTTCCCATCAACTTGAAGGCATTCTTTCTCTTTCTGGATGTCAGCTCAGGGGAACATTATAGGCAAGCTGGAAAACAAGATTTCTCTTATGCAGGGGTTTTTTTCTTCCCTTAGGAGAAACAAAAATCCCAGTTCCAATATCCTTAGGAGAAGCAAAAAAAAAAAAAAAAAGACGTGTAGGCTGAGCATAATTGGTATCACAGCAAACTTCTGTAGATGACAAAGTGAAGTGTAGCTAAATGGTCTTGCCACTGTCTGTAATTTCATGTGGTGGGTTCATCTTCAATTTATTTGTCTGGATTTTTTTTTTTATTGCTATGGTTTTTATGATGTAGAAACCCTGTAAAGGCGTCTAAGTATGGTTGAGAGATAAATGTACTCTGTGTGACAAATTTGTTTTGACTTGCTGCGTAAGATTTTGAGCAATATGAACATGAAAGTGGTATCCTGACAAATGAAGACTGTTCATAGTAATATAGTTCTTTGATCCTAGGTGAGATAACCATGGACTGTTCTTTTGGCTGTATTGATTTTGAAACCAACACATTGGCTTTTCTATTATATATTTTTTAATTCAGCTGATCTATGTTATCTGTGACAATGCTGTAAATAAACGCAATGCATCATGTTTGGGTGAGGAAAAAAGTTCAGTCTACTTCCTTCACTAGATTTGAGAACTCAGCAAAGAAAAACTGTGTAATGTTCAGTAATTCATTCAACAGTACAATTCTTTTGGTCATTTCCTTTGTAAACAATCCCACTTTGTAATGTGTTTATTGTTCTTTGTCTTGGAAATGAAAGTGGTGTAATTCTACCTGAGTTCTGTACATGTGTGAACAAGATACAGTAGTTTGTTTTCCTTCTTTCTTAGTTAGAAACAAGTATTTCTTTAGGCTCCATTCAGGTAATATTGCTCATTTTTGGTAGCTTTGTATCATTCTCCATTCAGTTTTTTTTTAATGTATATTTTTTAAAATATTCAACTATTTCTGTTTCTCTGTGTTGCTGCTGCTTCAAAACTTCAAGCGTTACATGTATTCTAGGAAATGTGCAATGTTTGCCTTAGATAAGGCTAAGGCTTTATGTTTCTGTGAAACAATGTGAGTTAAAGATTTGCTTATGTGATATGAAACTTAGGTATTGTTTTATGTACTCTCCCCAAAGGTCTGCTAGGAACAAAGTAAACAAAGCTGTAGCAGTACCTGTGTGATTTTTAGTTTCTAAGTTAGTAAGCAAGTGGGCTGATTCTCATAAGTAACTCATGTTTGTTCTTAGACCTTTGTCTAGTACCTGTTTAGACAACTGATTTAACTAGCAAAACCTGGCGTATGTGCTAGTTGTGCTATCATATTTTGCCCTTGTTTTTTTTCCTTCTGTGAGGCTTGTTTGATGGAAAATAAATGGTAACTGTTGCTTCTTGATGAGATAGAGCAGTAGGAATGTGCAGGACAGATGAAGAGCACTCCACTTAAATAACTGCAGGAGTTGCTGTTGATTGACACTTGAGAAAAAGCATTGGTATAAGTTATGTTTAGCAGCTTTTGTTTGCACTCTATAAAGGCAGCTGTTAAGTGGTATGAAATCTCCAGTGATGTCATGCAGGGGAAGTTCTGTGTTTTGGAGGAGTGATTACTAGATGCTACAGGATTTGTCACACCTCATGCTCTTTTTAGGCATTTTCTAATTGTAGAAATACTGTAGGAACAAGAGCAGTCCCTGCTTGGAATTCTGCTTAATTGGAGGCCTTATTTGCTGGAGCAATGCAGTGTTTGTATAAGATGCGGAGCACTTGAGGTCCCTCCATGCAATATGTAGCATGTGGTGACCTGAAATTTAGTAACTTGTGTTAACGAACTTTTAAAGTTTAAAAAATGTAGTAGTGTTGCAGGTACCAGGATATCTGGGAGAGAGTGTGTCACAGTGAGTAAAACAGCTTATCTGTCAGAGCAGGATGTAACTAAACCTGGTAGAGTGAAAATATGGAACCTTGTATCTCAGAATGGTCCAAGAGAAACTTCAGCTGTTGTTTTAATGTTTTGAGTGAAAACCTGTGCTGCTGTGCATTATGTCTGCTGGGGAGGTAGTTCATGTGGATCACAGAAAGAAATGATGTAATCAAAGCTTTTTATGAAGGCTGCCACCTGTTTGCAGATACCAGCATTTCTGGAATTAAACCACAAGCACTTCAGCTGGCCTCCATTACCATGGCTGCAAATGAGAACTAAATTCTCACAATTAGTTTTCAGTTGCAGGAAAGCTCTCAATCATCTGTGCAGCTCCGATGCCTTTAGAGTGAAAGAAATGCTGGTGCGGGTCCTCCAATGGCATTTTCAGTGCATGTCACATACCATGGCTCCAAGTGGCTCTAACGCAATGGGGAAACTTCATAAAGCTTGTTAGTGTCAGGCCAGGAAAGAGATGACATGTTTTGTTTTCAGGAATTAATACATGTATGGTTATAGAAATACACTGACTCCTCGATGGGACCCAGAAGCAATAAGGGGCTCAGTGCTGCCTTTTGTAAGTCTTTCACTTATTGTTAAGCGGTTAAAATGCCAGATTTCTGTAAGCCATATTTTTAATTACAGTCAAATGTTACTGGTTTCATTTATGTAATAGTGGGTGGACAGAGCTATGATTAAGTAATTGTTAAAAATCTTGTTATGACTAATCTTGGTTTGGTGTTATTTTTGCTTCTTAGTCTCAGCCTTTATGTACAAGGATTTATATTTTGCCAAACAGTTTGACTTCCGTATTAAAGCAGCTCTCTCTAAAGAGAAGTCTCAAAAAGTTGGTAAAGAACCTAGAGGAGGTACTTTATAAATAAAGGTAGTCAGTAGTGTTTATTTTTAAGACTGGTGACCATAATGATATGATTCGTAGGGCAGGAAGCCAAAAGCCGAGGAAAGCAGGAAACCTGGATGGAGCAAGTCTGAAACAGGGTTGTTGAACGTGTTTATTCTTGTTTAAATGACTGTGGCTGATTGGTGCTGTAGAAACGCACTGCAGCCACTTCTAAGCTTGGAATGAAATCTTTTGCCACCTCCTTCCTGTGCTTGTTTTAATTAGCCGGAGCAGACTCACCAGTTTCAGTGCAAGATGAGCAAAGGAGCCAGGGTGCAGAGAAAATGATCCACTGCTGAAAATGTAGAGTTTGACATTAATTTGTTGCAAGCTTAAATTATCTGTATTGAACCTACTGGAAAATAAAGCCTCAGATCAAACAGATTCTAGAAGCATGAGAACTCGTAGCCTTTGCACCTCCAGAAATTTCCCAAAGTATCCAGCTTTTGCTCCTCTCAGTATTTTGAAGGATTTCATGTTTGTCCTTTGTAAGCTGGATCAGCAGATCCTGCTTTATAGCATTGTGAGTGCAATTCAGTAATACATTCAAACTGATCTAACTGCTAGCTCAGGGAGCTTTCCTTAAGTTCTTGTTCTGGCTTGTCACAAAGTCAGTGAATGCCTGTGCAAGAGATAAGATGGGATCCCTTCTTCTGACAGCTGTTAAATGAGCTGCATTGTCATTCTGCTACCTGATGCTTTCCCACAGAAGTTTTTGAATGGTAAATACCTTTTCTACTTCTGAGCACAAGTACATCTGTGGAGTTTTAGGCGAAATTGGAGACCATCCCCCATATCCTCAATTATGTTACAATATTAAAGAAATTTTAGGGTAAAATGTAGCTGCTACTTCTGGGATGGCATATATTTAAACTCAAAATCATATTTTGTTAAAATTCCACAATTATTTAGTTAAGTAATTGAAACTTGTATTACTGTGAAAGAGCCTGAACAGATATAAGGGCCTCTTAAAGTGTCAGGAGACCTGAGAAACAGCAGTGATTTATGATGAGAACTGATAGCTAGAGTAGGCAGACTGAGAAAAGCCAGACTGAGGGAAAACAGAATTGAGAAAAATAAAACTGAGGAAAAACAAGACTAAGAAACCTGTAATCAAGAAAGACTGTTCTTGAAGTCTGCTGTATTCTGACAACACCTGGATAATTGTCAAAATATGTTATTCATGAGTGAGAAAAACATTATTTGGTATCCTATGGTGAACTATCTTAATTATAATCTTATTTTAATACTAAAAATCACACCCACAGGTCAAAAGACCCCCTGCCTGGGGTAGGAGACCCTGCATAAACATGTTTAATTATGTGATCCTTCTACAAGTTAGTTGACCAGTTGGTAAAAGATGGGAGTGTTATGGGGCGTTATTATTCCAACCTGATCCTATGAATCTGTGAAATTGGAGGGGAGGGAATGAGAGGGAAGACTCCATCATCACTGCTGGGATCACTGACAGGCTGAACCCAGCTTTTTCCCCCCATAGGGTCACCTATTGGTTGGTCTATGCTCATTTCGTGATCAGTTTTTAGCTGGCTTGATATATTCACACTTGTTCTCAGTATTTTGTATTGTCACTTGCATTCTTCAAACATTAAAGCTATCGCAAAATTGAATAAAAATTCTCAGTTAAGATCTATTTTGTGTGAGTTTCTGGAGGCTTAAATTGACTTACAATTGGCTTAAAAACTTAGAAAATGTTAACTCCGTGGGTGAACCTGCTCCTGTGTACCCTGAATAGGACAGTGGAATCTCCCTCCGACAGAGTGTGCTGTCCTGGGGAGTGCCTCCAGAGGGCTTTGAGGGCTCTGATGAGCTGGTGGGGCTCAAGGGTCTCTTTCCTGGGGGGGGTAACAAACCTGTCACACTTACAGGGGAAGGGGTGAAATCTTCCCCCTTCTGGGGAGGAGTGTGTGTTTGTAAACCCCTTGCTGGGGTAAAGACCCCCTTAAAGTGACAACATCCCAAGCCTGTTATTACAGGAAAATGTTCAGAGGTTGTACGTACCAAGAACAGAACTAAATGCCCCCTTTTTATTGTTGTTACAGCTTGGTAAAAGAGAATGCATGCTGAAAGGGCAAAGCAATAATCTGTGCAAGGAGCTGGCATCTTCCTTCCATAAAAGCAGGTGTGAAAAGTAGCATGGAAAACTGCAGGGTATGATCAGAGAATTGCAGCAGATGGGATGTTGTGCTGGCTGTCAGCTCAGAAGCATAAATGAAAACTGAAAAATAGATGGGTAGGATAGAATCCTAGATAATTTTGCACACTGAAGCAACTCTGATAGCTCAAGTATTTAAGGTAATGTTGTCAGGTGCTGCTAATAACTTCTAGGGCTAAGGCAGTATGGAACTGGATAAAGTTCAGTGGAGGGACTTCTTGTTACAGATGGAGCTACAACATATGCAGTAATACACTTGTGGTTGTGACAAAGCTCAGATTTCCTTAACCTGCCTTAAATTGTGAGTCATTAGCTATGACTGGCTGGCTAATAATGCTGAGTGTTACATCCTTTTAAATAAAATTTTGATACTTGAAGGGGCAGTCCCCATGCTTCCAAAGCAAGAGGAGAAATGCAGTGGTTTAAGTGGAAGATACACAGTAAAATTCAGATATGACTGCCTTAGAGCATTTGCAGCTGGAGAGCCAGCAAGCCCTTGGCAGAAAGTTTGTTTCTGTAAGTTAGTTTTTTTTTTATTTCTGCAGAAGCTAAAGGATAATAGGATAATTTTAGCAATAGCATTTGGTATTTGGTTCTTGGGTTGGGTTTGTTTGGGTGTTTTGTTCTTTTATTTGGTGTTTTTTATATTAACTGTAGTTCTAGACTATAATGAGTTCCTTCAGCTTGTGAAATACACAGTTAAGGAGGCTCATGACTCAAGCCTAATACTAATGGCAAGATTGTATGTGCAAATACTGTCAGGTTTCAAAGTTAACTGGCTTTGAGCAAATCGGTGTAGTGATAAACCATCTGCAAGACAAGGCAGTTTTCCTTGCAGCATGGAAGCCTGAAGGGAGTGATGGGAAGGCTGCAAGCCTGGCTGGGCATTAGCGCTTTTGAGGAGCTAGCTGCACATACCTGTCTGGAATCTCTCATGCTGTTAAAGGACTGTGCCTCTCAAGTGAGAAGGCAGCATGGGAGCCCGTCTGCAGCATCAGAACCACTCCGCAGTCTATTTTAAAAAAAGAAATATGGGTCAATTTCAAGTTTTCCAATCCTTTAAATGAAACTGTAACAAAAACTCAATGGTGTCGTTAATCTAATGTTTGACTCTAGATGAGATGTGGGGAGGAGGGTGGAGAGGGAAGGAGCTGGCTGCCAGAGTTTTGCAAGAAACCTTGAACAGAACCTTGCCCTACCTCCACTTGAGGCTCTTCAGAATTAGAGCAGTGGGGAAAGGTTCAGTGTTCCAAGTTCTCCAGTATTGGAATATATCTATAAATCAGTTTATGAAATGTTTGAATAGTTGATGAATGGATGTGGGGAGTCATGCAGGTACTCAGAAGTAATGATGTGTTGAGGAACTCTACTTTTCAAGCTTTTTCAGACAATGTGAAAGCATACCATTTCTTGGGAAAGATACTGGGTTTGGAATTGTATAAAGGGTATCTGGAAATACTTACCAGGTTCGTTTTCAATTTCAGGGGTTTGGAGTAAGGTGGTCTTGATGCATATTCACTTGTGTCTAGCAGATGTTGGTAGTCTTAATACTTGTGGGATTTTTTTGCCTAAAGATTAAAAAAAATGGTAATTTACCATTTCACAAAGTGGGTTTTATATGAGGTGTGTTTTCACTGCTGGTAATCTTAAGGCTACAGTTTATTGACTGTTCTCCTGTACAGTAGTGACTACTGACACTCAGTTGTTCCTTAGCTGACTGGGTGTAATCAGTCTTTTTCCCTAAGAAGAATATTATTTCTCATTATTCAAGATGAATTTGTTTTACATGTGAACTTTCTCTTTTTACAGTGCTGTAGGTAAAACATGCCTACTCATCAGTTACACAACCAATGCATTTCCTGGAGAATATATACCCACTGTGTAAGTACTAACAAAATCCTAGGAACTGATTTATGTCACATTCTCTGTGCTTACTGCCAGCCCAGATTCCTTATTTGAATTGTTTGAATTGGCTGCAAACACCCCTCAGTTTCATCTTAAATGTTTAACTGAGTATCTAGGTGTGTGCTGAAAGGAGCAGCACTTTGAGCTTTTACTGCTCAGCGCAGTCGTATCAGGGCTGCTTCATGTCCTGTCAGTTTTGCCTCCCTCTGCCCTGTAGCCCTAGCTTATTAGGGACTAACATTTTATCAGATGCTGTTCTCTTTTAAACTAACATATTATTTCTGTCTTTAGTATCATCCATAATAAGCAGTCCCAAGGCTGTGCAGCTTGTAAAACATTGTATCATAGTCAGAAGTAGTTGGTTTACATGACTAATTTTTTTCCATTTGTTCCTTCTACTTTCTGTTCTACTGCCAATCGTGTGCTGAGCCAGCTGCAGCTCTAGAGTTCCACAGGCAAAACTGTGGGGACTCATTTATTTTGGTGCTTCCCATTTTCTTGCAAGTAATTATTTGTCAGTATCAGTATTAGTGTAGTTCTGTTTTTGAGGGCCTGTGTGGCGGAGGTGTTTTATACACGAGCAGCTTCTTTGCCCTTTTCAGATATCTCTGTCTATCTGGCTATATTGTTCTGTGTGAGTATGGATGAGTTTTTCAGACAACAGAATACATTCTAATGAGATTTACAGATGATTTTTGTTACCCTTCCAAGGAATTGTTGTCTTGATTACTCCCATTTCCTTTTTTTTTTCTTGTCAGATTAATTCAGATTTTTGCATTACAGTATGCTTATGTTCCCAGTGAGCTTATTTTAGCCTCAACAAGTCATTAAGACCTTTGTGCTCACAGTGGTAGTGAGATAAAAATGGTGCCTCTACTGGCCCCTGGTTATTAACTTCGATATTTCTTTGGAAGGGGTTTTGGTTAGCAGTATTGCCAAGTATTTTGTTGTGCTTTTTATTTTCTTACCTACTGTTGTTAGGAAGGATTCTTTGGTTGTTGCACATCTATCTTCTGTCTCTTACAAAATGAGACAGATTAACTTGCTGACTGTCCCACGAAGACTGGAAGGTACTTGCTGAATATACCATCTGCTTTCCTGCACTTACTGAGATTAACACTTTCTTTGGAAGAGCAATGAAAAAGATGGCTTCTGCTTGGACTGCACCAAGTCTGTTCTGCATGTCTTTTTCTTCTATTACTCAGTACCAGGCTCAGTATTTAAAGAACAGCTTTACTGTTTCTGAGGAGCAGAAGGATGCAATAAAAATGTTCCCTTTCCTAGTGCTCGCAATTAGGACTCTGTAGGGGAAAAGTGCTTGGTACCCTGTATACTGCAAGCAAATGCAGCTAACTCTTCCCTTATTTTTTAGTTTTGACAACTACTCTGCTAATGTAATGGTCGATGGAAAACCGGTGAATCTGGGTTTGTGGGATACAGCTGGTCAAGAGGACTATGACAGACTACGTCCACTCTCTTATCCGCAAACAGTAAGAACTACAGTGTGAAGCTGGAAATAATCTATACAGCTTTGTCTATCCTAAAGGTTTTCTCTTTTTGAACATTAGGCAAAAGTTACCACTTCTGGAGTTGTATTTTTTTAGTAACAGTGACTTGTTGCAAGCTACTTTTCTTCATCTACCTGCTGTAGCTGTAATGTTACAATCTTTGTGTAGTTGTACAAATGTTAACATTTGCATGCTTGTGTATTTGTGTGCACTGATACTTGCTGGCTTTTGTGTAGTTGCAGCCTCTGACTTGGCTAGAATGCTTGATTTAAAACAGGAAAAACCAAAAAGAAGAACCAAACCAAGCCCCAAAACAAAACCAAAAACCCCTCAGTGAATAGTCTCATCAGTTAGTCCATTGATTTTAAGGTTAGCATGCCTGCCAAAAGCAGGGTTTGTTTTTGTTTTAGGCACATGTTTGGCTGCAACCTGACACTGTCACTGCTAAGCACTTGATATTGTTAGTCTGTGAAGATGTTCTGAATGTGAGAGGCAGAATGAATGAAGATATTATTGGGATTGACAGCGGCTGCATCGGAGCTTTCAAATGTACTTAAGTCCATGGCTATTTTATTACTTACTGTAGCTTGTGCTATAACATCAATACAAATGTGCTTCTGTCGTCCATGCTTGCAACTGGTTAAGTCCTGTCTGCATGCTGCATCCTTCCATGTATAAGGAAAATGCTGAAATAATCTGCTGCTTACTTTTCAGTGTGACTCCAGCTACAGTTATTGGGTGCAGAAGCTGGTTTTCTAGTCTCTTTAGAGCAGTTACTTTTATATGGTGGAGCTGTGCTATAAGAAAGATGGTAATTTTCAGGGGGTTTGGCATTGATTATTGTTGTTGCTAACTGTCAAATATATATTCAATGCTAATAGTGTAAAAAGCAGAATTGTTCCAGTTACTTTACAGAATAACTGAGTAACTTCTCTCTTGAATAATGTTACTCTTATTTAAGAAACTGGTGCTTTTTTGGTTTGGGATTTTTTTTATTTTATTTTTTTTAAGGAAAGTGTCTTAATTCATGATTTTCCTTAACTCACTGGTCACTAACTCTCACAATTAGGCTTTTCCCTCCATTACAATACCCAGGATAGATGTGAACTTGCCACCTGTAGGCAGCTGTAGTAGAAATGCCAGAAATGTCTGCCTTTCTTAGGAAGTGAGAGAGTGGAAAGCTGTTTTTCTCTAATACCTAGATATTTACAGGATATCTAAAATATGTCTCAGCTTAGAGAAAGGTATGATGAAAGATCACAAAATAGTGTGAGAAAGCAGAGCTGTTCCTGCCCTATGACAAAGACACAGAATGTATGTGCCTGTCTTCAGCCTCCTAAAATAACAGTGGCTTTCTGATACACTGCAAAAGAATTCCATGTCAACCTAAGCATATTTTTGGGGAAAAAAAAAAATCTCTCCTGCACAAGCATGGGTAACTGTTAAGTAAAGGTCTGAAGTACTTCCAGTTATTTGGATTGTTTCTTACAGCAGACAATGAAACAGGATAGTAAATCTTGGAACTCCTTATGAAGCAGTCTTCAGATGTTTGCCTTGTGCAATATGCAAGAATCATCATCACTTAAGGGACAGAACCCTCAAAAAACTAAACAAAAAGTACAGGGGAGCAGAGCAGTAGAGCCGATGAAGCCTGACTTCTTTTTAAGATCTGTGTTCAGTCTCCTTCTTCCTTCAGTGTGCTACTGAAAACCCACCTCTCACATTTTGGTGGCCCTCCATTTCCTTGTGTCTGCACCTGAGCTACATTCTGGGTGAGGTGAAAGCAGGTTGTGCTGGGGACTTGGCCAATGCATGTATCTCCATTAGCCTCCTGGAAGTTCAGCAGCTGTCGACTTCACAGTAAGGACTTCACTGTAGTGGAGGCATTAATTTGGGTCTTTTCCCTTTATTATTATTTTTTTTCCCCTCACTTAAAATATTCAGGAATTTAATACCTTCTCCTAATTGTATTTGAAATCTACCAGTATTTCAAAATATTCGGGCAAGGAAGTTGGGACAGAAAAGGTGGCTTCCTTGGGAGACCAAACCTAAAAGCAAATTCAGTTAGGAGGATGATTTTTTTGAGAGGTTTGCTCTTGTGAGTGTCCTCTGACAATGAAGACAGACATTTACAGGTTTGTGGGGAAATCTGGTGGCCTGTTTGGATGGAGGCAGTTGGTTGTGCTGAATCACAGGGCAGTGTCTCCCTTGAGAAGAAAAGCCATTTTGTGAGTATTTGTGAGCACAAATTGCTGACTGAGAACATTTCCCCTTAAATCCATTTTAGGAGTAACTGTATCTCCTACTGTTATTAGGTTGGAGGAACCAATGGTAAGAATCTATCTTCCAGTCTGACAGATCAACCTATTGCCGTATGTAAAACTTTAAATAAACTTCAGTTCCAAGTTCTGTCATCTTGTCTTGCTTATGATAGTGATAATTGGCCCCTATTTTTTAAACAACTACTTTTCTTGGAACTATTGCATTGTTGCAACTGGGAACTCCATTACCAGATCTCTCTATATGAGTTTCTAAGACCAAACCTTTACTTGGAAATAAATAGCCTTTCTTCCTGCTTAAGATTGATAGTGTGCAAGGCACAAGAAATCATGATTACACTGAAGCTAGTAAAAGAGAGTCTGCATGATGTGCAGGATTTCAGTCACCACAAACCTGCAGATTGAAAAACAGAAGTAGTGGCCATAGTATCACATTATTTGATGTTGTTTCTTTCTTCTTCTGGGACGCTGCTACGGAAACTTGTTGGGGTGATGCATGAACAACCGGGTTGCAAGTGCTTAGCAGTGCAGATGTCAGCTGCTGACCTAACAAAATGCCGTGAAATGCAGCACAATCAACTAACATTCTGAAATGCCTGATTCTGTAACACATTTGATACCGGGATAAGTACAGATGCAGAGGTAGGTTGGGGAAAGTTGGGCTTGTTTGAGAGATTCTGATTGAGTTTGGGATCGTTCAGCAAGATTACAGTCTTCATCAGCTTAGAGAAAATGAATTTTGTGGTTATTTTGAATGCTTCCAGACAACAGTGTATATGAAGCTCATTGTTTTTTGAAGGGGGTTGGTATAAATGTGCTCTAAAATGTTTTTACCAGGTCTTATGATCTTTCTTTTGCCTTCAGTTGAAAAGAGATGCGGAAGATCCCTAAAAACACCCACTTCTGAAGTTTTCAATGCTCTTAATCCTAATCTTGTTATAGAGGAATTCTGAGATCTTTTTATATAGGCAGTCAGTAGAAGTGACAGTCATACAAGTTTCTTCTGATCTGGACACAGAAATAATAATTGTAGAAGTTATTGTATGACTCTGTTATTCCATACTGTATACTTTGCCCTTGCAATCAAAGACTTTAGAGTAGTGTAGTAATAGTATATTAATACTTAAAAAGGGGGTGTCAAGGGTTAACTCACTTAGAGGCATGCAGAGAGTATCCAGCCCCAGGTTAGAAGGCAGTCTTGACTCTTCTTGTGTTTGTGTGGTTTTGGGTTTTTTTTCTGAATGTCAGTGAAGGAGAAAGGACATTTAGGGGGGAAAAGAAGCTTGCAATGCAATGCTGCTAGAGTTGTAGTTGCTGGCTCCTGCAGTACCTGATTGTAAACCTGACTACAGTGTATTTGTTGTTGGTTTTTCCCCTCTTTGTGTCTGCTTGTAGCTGCCTGGGAATGGATTTCCCACTGGGACAGCTGCCTCCAACTGTCATGTGCAAGTGTACTGTTGACCTTGCCTTTTGTCAGCGTAGTGCAGCTGACAGAGTGGTACAGGTGTGGCTGGTATTGGCCTCTTCATGAGCTTTTACAATAGCTGCTCTGATGCGTTAACTTCTACCAACTTGTTTTGTAGGATGTCTTCTTAATCTGCTTTTCCCTTGTGAGTCCTGCTTCCTTTGAAAATGTCCGTGCTAAGGTGAGTACAAGCTGGTATAATTCAGCATACATGCTGCTCACTTTGCAGCAGTGGCTGGAAAATCAGTGGTGATTTATTTTTGGCAGGCAAAATTTGTGGACTATAGTCTGAAAAGTCAGAAATCCATTTGCCCAAGTCAGCCATGGTAGTTCAGGGCACATGAAATGCTATGAATTGTTCTCTGATACAGTCATAGGATAACAATAGTTTAAGAGTGTTCAGCTGACAAGGTGCTAAGATCACAAACAGGAACTTCTCTTTTAATGCAATTTACAGAAAAATACTAAAAACCAAATGCATATAATAATGAGGTTGATGCCACTTGTGTGCTGCTGCTGTTGCAGTCCATTCATGTCTGTGGACAACTCAGCTTATGGCACTGAGGAAACCTCACAAAGGAGAGGTGATCTCTGTGGGTGAGGGAAGTGCAGATTGGGGTTCTCTTGGTGTGTGGAGAAAATCCAGCCCTTGGTAGGGTGAGCTTTTAAAGTATATGGAAATACCCATTGGCTTCACTAAAAGTGTTTTGCTCTTTTGTGATACTGCCTTGATGAGGTGTTGCATTCTTCCTTTCCTCTTTGACTCTGGAAAGTGTCATGAAGAGCTGGAAACCCTTGTGGGAATCTGCCCCCCCTCCCCCAACCCACGTTGTTTGTTTGCAGTGGTATCCTGAGGTGCGGCACCATTGTCCCAACACTCCCATCATTTTAGTGGGCACCAAACTTGATCTCCGGGATGATAAGGACACTATTGAAAAACTGAAGGAGAAGAAGTTGACTCCCATCACCTACCCACAAGGCCTTGCGATGGCAAAAGAGATCGGTAGGATGGCAGTGGGTTATTGTTGAGCTACACTTGGTTTGTGTTAGATGTACCTCAAAAATAAGCACCTGGCTTTTGTTGCAGTTAGCTTGCAGCAGTGCTGCTGTGACTGGGGAAAGCTGCTTTGTAACAGCCTTTCTGCTTCCACAGGTGCAGTGAAATACCTCGAATGCTCAGCACTTACGCAGCGAGGCCTCAAGACAGTGTTCGATGAAGCCATCCGAGCAGTTCTGTGCCCTCCTCCTGTAAAGAAGAGGAAGAGAAAATGTCTGCTCCTGTAAACATTACCCTCCCCCACCCCACTCCAAACCCTGTGCTTTGCTCGAAACAATGGAGCATTCACACTCAATGCCAAGTTTTTCTGTTATAAATTAGTTCTTTTCCATAAATTCTTGAACCAGTCAACAATGTCACAGTTTCCTTTTGTTTCAAGAATGACAGTTACCTTCTAAAAGCAAACTCCTGAAAAGACAAACTTATGTAAAGCCTTATTTTTAAAATCCTATTCTTGCTCAATTAAGTGTTGCCAAACTAAGTTTCGTTGTTGTGCTACGAACACTAAGCACTAAACTGTTTTTTAAAGATTCTTGAAGATGACTCTAATTTCTGGTAGGAAACGCAAAAACACTTTCTAGTTTTTCACAGTAAGTAGCAGTACCGGGTCATTAGTGAAACACTGCACTTGAATGTGGCTGTTACTAAATGGTTTCTCAACCCACAGTCATTGCACAGCACTGTAGATCAGACCCAGGTTGCTGGCAATGACTGACACGCGTGAGTCACAGTGTAAAATGCTTTATCGTGGGTAAGGGCTTGGTTGCAATCTAGTTCTTGCTGCTGTGATCTAAAGAATAAATAAATAACTCTTCGTTACTGAAGTGTATCTAGTCCTTTTGACAGCTTTGTGTTGTGATGGATAAAGGAAATAATGGGTTGGATCAAATCATAGTGCCAGACAGTATTTCGACGCCGTACAGCTGACTTACACTACACTGCCAGGGTAGTTGAAACTGAACTGACTCTTAGTGCAGTTAACACTGGGGCCTGCTGTCCCAGGGGTGCAGCAGTGGAAGAGAGGTTGGTGTTCACAGGTAAATTCCGTTGAATTTCAAGTAGGGCATTTGTTTAGGTACAACTCCAAACCAGTCATTCCCACAACTGTTGTGTAGTAAATGCTTTTCTTGTAGGATCTCTTCTTACTGAGCAATATAACTTGTATTTTAAAACCTTTCTGATGATAGACATTTGCTTTTTTTTTCTTTGTAGAGTAGAATGTTGAAGCATATCCTCCTTATTTTCCTGTTATTTCTGACCCAGTAAGTTATATGCTTTCTGAGGAGCTTTTACTCTATTAACTAGGTGTAAAAATCATGTGAAGCAGCTTTACACATTTTAGTAATTTTTGTATTTTAAACCTCTATAAACTACGAACTTTCTCACCTATCCCTCTTTGCAAGCTCTCCCCACCACTGTAATGTTACTAATGCAGACAGGTGTTCTTTATGTCACTACATGTACGTGTGCAGCATAGGTTGAGTAATGGTAACCTGGGTCTGTGAGGTTCTGTAAACTAGTGCTCATGTTCTGTACATTCTAAGCGGGCAGGAATACGATGTTGAACTACACCCTTTCAACCACTAAAGCAAAATTTACAAGTAAAAGTTGCAAAATTGTGAAGTTTTTACATTGATCTTTTGCTAATGCAATTAGCAGTATGTTTTGCATGTATGACTTAATAAATCCTTGAATCACATGTGTGGTAATGTTTGAGTTTCTCAGCAAGTGTTCTCATCCTTGCACTGTTTCAGGGTTGTTCCTCTGCTGCCACCAGCAGGCTGGTTCCACACTGGGGGTGTGAGGGGTGCCCTGATGTGAAGAACCAGAATTAAAAACAGCACTTGGGACCATTTCTTTGGAGGCCATGCATTATCAGTCAAAGTGTTAGTGATGCCTACATCTGCTTGTGCAGTGTTTTAAAGCTGCTGCCACCCAAGGGAAAAAACACCCATTTCATCATATCGTGTACAAAGAAAAGTGCTTTTCCTCTAAAACTGTGACTTGCTTTTAACAGTTGGTAAAATGATGGCGCTGTGTTTAAAAGCCTTGCATTTTAGCTTTTTAAAGTTACAGCTGTGCTTTTGCTTGTCAGGGCAGGAGCCTGCTGCATTCCTGCTCACTCCAGAGACATTGGGGGTGACTGCAGTACCCTGCTTGAGGAGGAATCATGTGTTCGGCCTTCACTAGTGGTGGTGCCTTACCTTGCTGCACAGCCTCTAGCTCTCTGGACAGCTCTAAACTAGTAACTTTTATCTCACACCAGCATACCTGAAGGTATAAGACAAGTGTTTAGAGTTCATTTTCCTTAGTCTCCATATCAAGTATGACAGCAAGAACAGCCACGCAGTTTTCTCAAACACATCATATTAATTTTATTTTTTTTCTTTTAAATAAGAACTACTGCTGAGCCTTAAAAAAGGGTTAAAATGATTGCACACTTGAAACAAGGAATCCACTTAAAATTAGTACAACTGGTTATATATTTTTAGCAGAATTAGATCAGTGCTGTCAGTGGTCAGAGCCAGTGACTGAGATGATGCCACTAGCTAAGATGAACAAAGGGTTGGGTTTTTTAAATCTTCTCACCAAGTAGTTCTAATAGGGGTTAATTTAAAATCAATAAAAGTAGTTATGTGGCTCAAAAAAATACAACAGATAAAAGAATATTGCACATGTATGTCCAAGCAGCATTTAACCATGACACCCCCACCCCTGGGTGCTACCACAATCAGTAAGAAAAATAGTGCAATCGATGAGACCCACCCAGCGGGGCTGCCCATCTCACCACAACCTGTGCACCCAGACCTGCCCACTTACCCCCTCCCCCCCACCAGCTGCTGCGCTGGAGCAGCTGCTCATGGGACTGCTGTCACTGAGCTCCTTCCATACCACACCTCCAGGCTCTGCCCAGGCTGGTCTCGGGCAGTGGCAAGGCTGTGACTGAAGCAGAACTGGGTATTTTACCATTTTTAAAGTCTGGCAGGGCTCTGCACTCACACACAGGCCGAGCTGTCCGCACACATACGCTTGCTTTGATTGAGTACTCAGCTGGCTCCTTGGCTCTCATGCTCCAGCATCCACCAGCTCAGCTGAGATGTATCAGACCATCATGTTTGTAAAAGCTCAACCTTCAGTGCAAATGCAGACTGCTTTAACCAGCCTCCTGCCATGCAAGGTTGCTGCACAGCCAAGGGCATGAAGGCCCTTGTTTGTTTTATGCAATGTGAGAAAAAAGTTCTGAAATCCACACAGGGATGAAAGTGGAATGGTCCCTGAATACCTGAAACCTGCAGTGAAAACTCCCTCACCTTGGTGAACTATGGCTACACCACATTGGTGTTACATTCTCGTGTCTGACAAGAAATACATGATCTGTGTTCCTGAGACAAACTGTTCAGTGCTTTGAGCACAACATCTGGCATGTGGTCTGTAATCATCTTGGGACTTATTAAAATGCTGCTGAAGACTGCTTCGTTTGACCATCTTGCCGTGTATTTAATATCTGAAGAACACCACCTAAAACAAAACACATCACAAATAAAACAGCTCAGCCTGTTGGATCTGGTGCCAATGCCAGGCCTGGAACTGACACCCTCAAGGCTTCTGCCCTTGCTCAGAGAGGAACCAGAACCTTTTCCCAAAGAGCCACTGCTCAGCCCTCCAGCACACAGCTGGAAATGCTGCCATTACTTGTCCTGATGGCAGAACACCACCACATTACACAGTGCCTTAACAGTGAAAGAACTGAGCAAATCACCCCACCCACAGAAACACAGGCTACAGCCTAAGCAAAGGGTGTGAGCGGTTAAGCACTGCACAGCCACATCATGTCAAATGTAGGTAGTAAGTCACACATGTACCAGTAGGAGACTGAACACTGGATTTAATGCTGCACGTATGATGTATTTAGGATTTTATTTTACAGAACAATACATGCTATAGGGACTCTTGTGTGCTAGTCTAATTGAGAAAAAACCATGACCAACTGCTGTGCTGTGGAGTAAATAAAGGATAGGAAATGAACTCAGAAGTAAATCAGAAGAGCAGCCACGGAGGAAACCTGCCAGGTCACAGGTGTTAAGGTATCTAACTTGTAAAACCAGTATTAAAATTGTTCAGCAGCAGAGATGTGAAATATAAATAAAATCCTAATCTACTGAACGGGAGGAAAAAAAAAGGGAATTTCTTCTCCATCCCTTTTCGCTTTTTTCCCTTTGGTAGGATGGTTTTGTGCAAGTTATAGATGCTCTTATTTCTGTTTCAGAGTGAAAAAGGAGAGGATAACACGTGCAGTCTAGCTTATGGCTGATTCAGATTGCTTTGACTAAAAAAACCTAACATCAACAAATCTCAAATAAACCTGCTTAACACACCACTGCCCCAACACCACAATTCTCACCCTCCCAGCAGTTTCAGCTTTCCTGCTGTCTTTGTCCCACCTTCCTGCATCCACAAAAAAGCAGGCAACGACAGGAAACCAGAGGCTGCATGGGCACACTGTGGGGCTGGACCTCTCCTATCTGGCTGGGCCAGTATTATGGGCAGTATTTTGCCTCCTTCTCATCACCAATATTCCAATGACTACTCAGCAACAAGGCATTCTGTGATCACTTCATTATTACCAGGAAGACTGCAAGATCTGCAGCCTGGGGCAGGAACTGCAGCATGCCAAAGCTGAGCTGAACAGTCTGTTTAAAATCACCACCTGAGCACGTGCAATATATGGGCAAAGAAAGGCAGATGGACACAAAAAGGAACAGTTTCCAGGGCTTGAAGTGAAACCGAAAGCAGCCAGGAGGCACAGAATGAAAACTGAAAGGATGCTAATGCCTGATAACCAAAGATGGGTACTGGAGATGCAGATGAGAAGCAGAGCTGGAAACATGTATTTTGAGAAGCAGCTTTAAGTAGATTTTAGGCAAACAGGACAGTGGTATTTGTTACTCTACTTACCTCCTAGAGCTGGATTCTTCTACAATATGGATAATCTTGCCAGGAAGATACAGACGAGGATACTGTGGTGGTGAATTGAGGTGCGATTCATCCTCAAGGGTGTTGTATGAAGGTGACCGATGAACCATTAAGCTCTCCTCAGCTAGAAGCGGCTGGGTGAGGGCATCTTGGTTTCTACCATCCAGTTCAGTTGGGAAGTTATCTGGGTCTCCTCCAAAGACTTCATACCAACACCCATGCAGCAAGATCTGGTACTGAATTCAGACAGAAACAGTCAAATTGAGGTTTGGCAACTCTTCAACTAACTTACTCCAGTTGTGCACTTGCATGCACATCACCCGAAACTACAGTCAGAAGATTAAAAATGACTGCATGCACATGCTCCCCTAATTTTCTGATCGATAAAACCTTCTTACTGGATTTTCCCCACAGTAGTATCTATTTCAGCAATAGCTAACCCAAGCCACTAGTAACACGACCGAAAACATTCTTCACCAGTCAAATTACTCGGTGTGGATTCAGCTCTGCAAATGTAGGCTTTCTTGTACCTGTAACTTCTAACTGTCCATTATCTTACTTTGTATTTACAACATCACCCAGGTCCTTTATATGATTCCTCATCCTGGGATTACATGGACATCCCCTGGGTACAGCAGGTTCAGCTTCAGATGTTCAGAAGTGGCAATTTAGAATCTTTAAGCCACTCCTCTATATCTCCACTATCACCTGCCCCACACCACAATGATTCAGCACCTTCAAGACTGTGTTTCTTACTAACAGTGAAAAGAGGTAAGCAATTAACACTGTGACAGAGAAGTATTTGCTTTCCAAATGAATTCTGCTGGTAAAATTTAGGTAAACCCACTACTGATACTAAATGGTTATTAGAGTACATAATCTTACTTATTTTGAATCATATTAGCTGGTTTGCTTTTTTCTCCCCATTTTCATTTTTTTTAGGTTTCTTTATCAGCGTAACTAGCAAACAGGTAATTCTGGGCCTTGGAAGTTGTGCACAGACATCTTCCAGGTCTTGCTGAATCTTAATTTCCGACAAGACAGCTTTATGGGATAAGAGACTAAAACAAGTGTCACTGAATTAAGAAACAAACACTTCTGTTCCAAAACACAACTGTAACCCTTACCATTAAGATCAAAAATACACACACGAATTGTCACTTCATTAAAGGTGGGGCTGAACCCAGGTAGCAATTCCCCTGACTTCAACCAGAACTACATTTAGTTACCTTGGGTCTGTTGCAGTTTGCCACAATTCTCACTATTCGTCTCTTTAAATCCTCCATGTTGGGCATACTTAACCTGTTTAAACACAAAGAGAACAAGATAAAGCCAAGCCTGCCATCCTCTGCAATCTAACACATGCCTGAAAGAGCAATTTAAAAGTATTTCCCTCTCACCTTGCCACAAGGTCCTTTCCAACAATGACTGAAACTATGAAGCGCTTTGTGTAATCTGCAAGTGATTTGCTTTAATGAAAAAGAGACACATTTTAGGTACACTGAAGATAGGCACACTTCAGTTTTATGATGATAAATTATAATTCAATAAAAACACAACTATGAAGCAACAGCAGCAGCGTTTGCAGCCAGTTCTTCAGTACGCTTTCAGATCTACCCACTACAGATGACAGAGTAACTTCAGTGCTGATTATAATGGTATGTGTAGATGTTACAGGCCAAGGTAGATGAGTCAGGTGATCACATTATTTCCAAAGCTTTTAATATAAACTCTAATAATCCTACCTGATAGTACACAAAATTCACTAGATACATTTCATTCTGTAATATTCCCCCAAGAACTCAACTGTAACTCAGGATGGAGCAAATCCAGTTCCAGTGGAGAATATATAAACAAACTCTGAACACAGAGAGTTATCATCTAACGTATTTGTCCACTACCTTGAAGATTTTTACATCTGAGACACAGAACCAAGTCATGCAAGTCTCTTACCTTAACAGTCCTCCTGGGGGAGAAAAGGCGTAACACCTTAATGTTGGGAAAGAGTTCCTGAGCATGATCGCCAGTACAGAAGCTGTTCCACCACCCAAACTGTGACCAACTATCACAAGTTTATATTCCTATAGACAGAGAGAGAAGACTGAAGCATAGACAGATACAGAAAAAGCTATGTGCAATTTTTCTGTTAAACCAAATTATTTAGAAGATAACTTACCGGAGCAATTGTGAAAGCCTGGTTTAAAATGCCATCATTTATTAGCTTTTGATAGATGTAGTTTGCAGCTTGAGTTATTCCCTAAAAGACAGCATTAGAAGTCAGAAGGATATATCTAATCTGAAGTGTGAGATATGTGTATTTCAAATACAACACCATCACAAAGCAACTTTCCTTTTGCAAAGCTGATCTCTTTCTCATGCTCCTGACAAAGGTCTAGTCACAACCAAATGATCTTATATGTAATGGCTAAAAAGTTTTTAGAATATTTAATAAGGACATGGAGTCTGACAAGAGGATTACAAATTCTGCCTTGCAGTTCCAGAGGCAGTATGTGATGCCACAACCAAGTCACTGAAATAATTTTGCAATCCAGCTCACAAGATTATTCCGGTGTTTAACTAAAGGATCCCAGGTACTCACAGACTCCTTACTGCTGAGATGATAGCCACAGCCTGCACATACCTTATGCACAAAGCCATTCTCTAGAACATCCTCCAGTGTCAGGTCTTCACAATCTGCTGACAGATCAGTGAGAATGTCCTGCGAACAAGATAGCTTTCGTCAGACCTCACTGCAGGGCTTCATGGCTCATGCTCTGCTTCCCAGCACTGTCACAGGGACATCAACAGCCTGACTTACAAGTGTGTAAGCAACAGAACACAGTCCACTGTAAAGCACCACCCAAGCAAATACAGCCATCACAGTCCTGATTTCAGCAACTATTTCCAAGCTGCAAACACAAGTATTACAAATGCACCTCTGCTCACAGAGGAATTACCACCACCCACCCTTCACACTCTCTTCCAGTGGCACAGGAATATTACCCATCCAAGGACAGGAGGGCTTACAACTTAAGCCCAGAAGACTCACACCTGTGAGTGAGTTATTCTTAAATGTGCCAGTGTAAGACAATTTCCTCTCGTTACTGGGAGTTCACCCATTTCTATAAAGCTGATTATTTCTATTAGATGGATGATACCTCAAAAGACAAGGTTCCTCTCACTGCAACCACAATAGCTTCTTTTTTGTGATCCAAAGCAACAAAAAATGGAATCTCATAGATCTGGAGAGGAAAAAAGGTAATCATTAAAGACACTAAGTTTTTTTAAGAGTAAGCATTTGTTGTCACCCTCTGAAAGCTCTCTTTCTGAGCTCTCCATTATGTTATGGAAAGACTAATTACTTTCTTATCAAGTTACCATAAGTGCCTTTTTTGCAATACTGACACAGATTTGTGTCAATGATTTTGTGGCTGTTCCTTTAGATTAGAAAAACAAACAAACAAGCCCAAAACCAGAACCGAAAGTTTCAGGGCCTGCTTTCATTTGGCTTTGATTCTTGCACCTTATAAATGCTGAAGGCAAACTAGAAACTTCACCCATTGCTTTCCCTGAATTAATCACCAAGTGTTTTTGCTGAATGCCTATCCAGACTGTTTACCTTGTTATGAAAACTGATATGAATGAAGTCTCTGTACTGCAGTCCTGTTATTCTTAGGATGGATCCAAAGTGAAAGTTATGACGATCACTGCCAGTTATATCAGAATCTGTTGTTCTATTTCTGCAACTAACAAACACACAGAAGAGAAAACCTTTCACGCTCCAATTTTTTATGCTTCCTTTCAAGGAATCAAACTTAGTTACTTTTGCAGAAGGATTTCTGCCAGGGATCAAAAGCTCTTTTTGGTTTGGTTTCACAACAGTACCATTAGCCTGATATAAGATGTTACCTCTGCCCACCAGCCTGGTTTTGCCTGAGCAGCATGTCACACATTTTAAGTTCAAGGACTGACAAACACACCATTGCTACAATACTATCAGCAGAGAAAACAAAGCAATAAGAAAAGAATTCTTGAGACTACAGGCCAATGACAGAAAATACAAACAAACAAAAAGGAAATTCAAAACAAGTTCTGTAAATCAGGCTTATCTCTTGTACCCATCTTACTAGGTGGTGATTCTTTTCCAAGTAATTTATATTTCAGTATATTTCTATTTCACATTACTAAATAACAGGATCATGGTTAGAGTCACAATTGTCAGTGGCCACTTAAATATACAGTAATCCTACACAGCATTACACATACTTCAATATGACTGTAAACGTTTTTTTTGAGTGAAGGAGGCAAGGGGAATAAAATGGAGGCTGGAGGGCCAGGCAACTTCTGCTAATGCCTTCAATACAGGGAGAACTGTTGATACACTTTTATTTCTGTATATACATATGTGTCCAAAAGGCAGCTCTAAAAAGCTGCATTTTAAAACATGTTTGGTTTAATTCCGATTACAAAAATAAGCTAACCTGTTTCTGAGGGTGGAAAGATGCTGGAATTTTGTTTCTACTGAATTTGTGAAAGATAACTCTACCAGTCAAGCTCATGTACTCGCAAGAGCAATGTAATTTAATGCCACAAAAAAACTGCTATTGAAACTATTTTACTTCTACTATTGCTAGCTAAATAAAAGGAAGCTGTGTGTTTTAAGCTCTTGATCAAACCTACCAGTCACCATTGAGCTTACAGAGTGCAGTAAATGGGTTGGTGTATATGTAGTAGGGCCAGCCATAAGCAGCTGCAGCAAACAGCATATAGTGAGCAGCATTCTCCAGTTCAACATCCAAATCATCTGTCTGAAAGGACACAGGGAAAGAAAAGGAAGGAGAGGAAGAAAGGTGTGTTAGGCAGCCCCAGAATAAAACCCGAACACAGACTAATGGAAATGAAGCCCCAGTGCAATATACACTATACAAAAGGAAAACCTTGAGGTCTGAGAGGAACTAAAAATAGCCACTCATATTCCGGGAAAAAGCCTGTGTTTGTTTACATGGCTACAGAGCTCAGGAATCTTGAAATGCTCCCATTAAATCTGTTCCTTCCAGTCTTACACACTGATAAGCTCAATACTGAAAACAACATTCACTCCAAGTACACTACTTAAGGATGTCAAAAGAACAACTAAAGAGTCTGCAGCAGATCCCTTTGGCAAAGACTTTTACAGCATGATCCCATCATACTGGCTGGATTCAAAGGGAACTTGACAGTAATGCATTGCTTGAAGTAGAATTATATACTTCTATGAAACACAGGCCAAAAGAAGGTAAAATAATTTACAAAGGCATTTTACTATAGAAGACTAGCAAAAATCAATTAGCAAACTGTAACCCATCATCTGCAAGCATTTTAAAGATGCTACTTTTGTTTCTTACTTTGTGTTGTTATTTGCAGCAGACATAATTTAAACAGACCATGATACTAAAAGCCTAGCTTTTCAGTTCTATGCAGACAGTACTAAATATGAAATTTTCTCTGTTCCCTTTCTCTCCTGGCTCTTCAACAATGATCAAATGTCCTAAACGGTTCTTTTCTGCTCTTAATTCCCCATTAGTTATGCAAAAGCAGACAAATACTTTGCTTGCATACTCATCAAGATGTTTTCACTGCATTTATTACTGATTTAAATTGTGAATTTTTATAATAGTGTTTAATTTTGTTAAAAAAACCCCCAAAACCATAAAAACCTTTGCACCAAGAACTGCATTTCAATTTGACCTGGCACCATCTCCTACAGTAATTACCAGCGGCTGCAAAAACCCTGTCTTACCACAGGAGATGATGGAGAATGACACAGGACTTCTTCAGGCTCTTTTGGGCAACTTTCCATTTTATCCTGCTCTTGGTGGAGCAGAGTCAAACCAGCTGCTATGTCACTTGGCACCAGATCAGTGTCCTGTACAAAGGAATGAAAGAGTGCTTAAAACCATCCCACACCTCAACATGGCAAAACCACCTCACAGGAAAATGCACATGGAATTGTATTTCTTCAGTTTATAAATAAATACAGTTCCCTCAGAGGCAATGTGCACTGAAAACACAAGTCACAGCAGTATCCAAGCTCCCACCTCTTCTGTACATACTGAATATTTTCTTCAGGAAGACTGATAACAATTCTACCCATGATTTTCATCACTTAACAAAATACCAAGTAAAAGGTATTTTTTTCAGCTGAGGACACGCTCAGCCACATAGCAAGCGTTACTGATCACTGTTGTACATAGTGGTGTAGAACACTGTGTAGAACTGATCACACTCTGTGAAAAGTCCTCTACAGTGAGAACAACTGAGGGATTTTACACAGGAGAAGGCCGAAGAATTTATATTGAACTATCTGGGGCAGACATCTCTCCACAGTACTCACACCCTTTACCCTATAAGCCACTGAGTAGGCTGTTGCTATAATCCACAAGCCCAAGTACTGCTTAATAAACAACTACTAGTCTTGAAATCATGGACAGATTTCAAAGTCAACACTGAACTACGACTGCTCAAGCAGTAAGTGACACAGATTTGAGCTGAATCAATAAGATGCAGACTCCAATTTGGCAGATGCTGTTGCCAAAAAGCAGCTTCCTGCATGTGCACGCTGTAGTCTGGCACGTGCTCAAAGTGGCTCAGAATGGGAAGACTGCCATAACATACTGCGGGGCTCATTCTTTAACAGTCAGAAAGTAGTCAGATTCTTCATCGTAAATATGACTCCTTACTCATCATCAACAGGAAAAATGCCTGGATCTTCACAAATTGAGGAAAAGAAACTCACCTTTGTTCTCCTGACTAGACAGATACCTAAGAAGAAAGAATACTGTTTTCCCACAGCCATTCATGCTTGTGAAGGGAGAGAAACCTTTGTTAAAGGGAGGGAAAAATCAGCGCTGTATACACTGTATGAGAATCACGTTTAATTTTGAAACTGAGATATTCAAAACCTGATTTGAAGGCACAGGGACCTCTGGCTGGCCAAAGGCACATGTGTGTTGCAAGGTCTGCAAATTCAGCTAGTCAAAAGAGAACATAAAGCTTTCCATCTTACCGAAAAGTAGGCGCGGAAGAGCTCTGCGATACTTGTAAAAGCCACTCGATGGTCATCATCTTGTACAATGCAGCAGCACAGTAACCTAATTCTTTTTTCCCAGACCCTGGTGGCAGTGTTCTTCACATTGTACAGCAACTGCCCTGACTGACTGCTCTCCAGGTTCCGACTGACACTATTGGTGAAGTAAAATGTCTTTTTCCCCCCAAGCGGATCAAAGACGATTACAACTCCAATGATTGTAAAGATGATGATAACCCAGCTGCAAAACAGAAAGAAGTGGGATAAAAAGGCTGTGAAACCAGATACTGACAAGAAAACACAACTATAGATCTTGACAGACAGAAAACTAATTTGAGTATGAAATATTGTATAAACACCATCTGCTACTGTCTTAAGGGTGCATGCTTTGTTATCAGGCTTTCAATCCACCAGACATATGAACAAGGCTGTCAGTTTATTTCGCACAGGGCACCAAACTCAAAACCACAGCCCTGTGCTTTGGAAATAGCAACCCATAGGTGTGAAGGCTCCATTTTTCATTACCAGTGAAGTGATCTAGCTACTACCCTCTTCACATTTATCCAGCTTTCTACATTCCCATCTATCCCTCTTTCTGATCTTCACCTCCTTTCCTTTACTCTAGCCCATGCTCTCTCAAGGCACATAGCTAAAGTTTGTTTAGGGAAGGGTACCAACTCATTCTAGCTGTCTAGATTTCAACATTCTTCTCCTTGTACAATGAAAACTCTTCTATGAGAAACCACAATAATTTACAAGATATCAAAGTCTCCCACTGCTGGAAAAGCCTTCAATAAACATGTACAAAAACCACATCAGGAGTATTTTCCACTTCATATACACTATCAAGCTTGGATCTGGGGGAAGGTACCTTTACCTTGCAATAACTGTCCCCATGATGACATTTATCACAGTCTTCTCACACTGCACACTGCTGTCTGACACCCATACAGCTCCTACAACAGCCCAGATGAATTCAGGAAAATAGAGAAGCAGGCGAGTATAAAGTAGCTTGGGAAGTGATTTTCTTGGGCCTGGATTAGAAATTGTTCCTGAAATCACAGGGAGAATTTAGAACAAAAACTGTTTATGACCACATCTTAAGTACACAAAATCCTACCTGAATATCTGAGCTTTCCAGAAAGTAAGAAATTTAACTGAAAATACAAAGTACTTTCATAGTCAATGCAAAGTTATTACTGAAGCTGAGAAAAGAAAAACAATGAGTTTATCTATGTGGTTCTTCTGATCTCCTCTACTAATGCCCAAAACTTACTCTCTAGGCAGAACCAGTTCTGCAGCAAATGTGAGGCAGCAGCACTGTGCCCAGTATACACAAAAGAGGTACACTTGGAGTGCTGGCTCATGCACAGTTCCTTTTGACTTCTGGTGTCTGCTTTTATTATTATTCTATTTAGCTTTCAGTTGCCTGAGTATTTCATTTTCAGGTGCTGTTTTGCTGGGCTACAATATACTCCTGCCAGGTCACTAAATAATGAATTAATTTACATTTTTATTTAGAAGAATGAAAGTAGAACCATTACCAGCAGAAATACTTAAGACTATTTTCTGTATCAGCAGCTTAATAATAACCTCTTCCTTTTAGTACTCTTAGGCAATAACAAAAGGAGCAATTTTTTGCCAGCTCAGCTCCTTAAACCAGTTTGTTGATCTCAGGGTAATGAGATGGTGGGTATGTGTGCTCATGTGTATGCAGGATAATTTGTAAAGGCTTAAACCAGAGCAGAACAAAAGCAACCAATTGTAAAGCTGTGGTTCACGTCCAGTGACAAAGCTGTTTAAAAATCCCTTGATCCAGTGGTAACTTATTTCCCTTCCCGGATTGTTGCCTGTACCGCAGCAGCATGGCTGCTTACAGAGACACAATCAGATGGAACTGTGATTCCTGAAAACAACTTCTTCCCTTTCCCAGCACCACAACCCAGTGTATGAGTTCTCCAGTCAGGTTCAACACTTCACTAACACCCACGTCAGTGCAGCGCAAGGTGTCATGCAAGAACCACTGCTCCCAAACCCCCAGATTATAACCAGGCCAAGACATCTCACCATTAATTTTCTTGGAAATTCAGCCTCAGAATTCTTCCGTGTCTTACTTCTAATAGCCTTGTAGCTGCACTTATATACCAACCAAAGCTCTTTTCTCACTGCTATTTACAGTTACTTCTCCTGCCTTCTCAACTTTGATATAAATATAAGTACCACAGCTTGGCTAAGTCTCCTTTCCCTCCTCTGGAAACTGCAGGAAAACCAGTGGTTAGATTCAAGGCCAGGATTATCATCCGCATCTCTGCTCTGTCATAGTTTCTTTTCATGCTTCTTCCTACTTAAATAATTCAAATACTTTTATTTACAGTGTGTTGTGAGAACCAATCTATTAGAAATTGTGGGGTCTTGTCTGTTACTGCAGAGACCATACACGTATTTTGAATTAATCTCACATTACTTTGATAATGAGCTGCCTCACCAGGAAAAAAAGTTCCCTACCATTTTTTTTAGCTCAAAATGAACCATTTCTACAAATGACTAAAGCTGCACTGCGGTCCTTACTCTTCACTTACTTGAAGTGAATGTTTAACCATTCACTTCAAGATGCAAATTGGGTTCTATTTAACAGTACTTACTGAGTTACTTGTATTATGACATTTACACAGATTCCTTTCCTATGTGTGTTTTTCCCCAAGCTTCACTTCAGCTACTGAACTTTAACAAGTCATGACAATATCTGCCTATGCAAGGCAAAGCTCACGTGACACTTTGGCTGAGAGAGTTATTTTGATAATTTTCGCTGACTTCCTGTTGGAGAGGCTGAACGGTGTTCCGTCTGACGTCAGGTATTAATGGTGAATGCAGAGGAAGGTTTCAAGGTGCTTTGATGACAGTGAACATATCACCATTAGCTGCACTAACCTGTTGTGTCCACTTATGTTAGATTTCTGACTAACAGAGGCAAAACTATTAAAGCATATACATTAACATGGACGGTTTCTCAAGTTCTGACTACCATTAAAGCACTTGAATTTTATTTAATTTTTAATGTCAACCACAGATTAAAAAAGCATATGTTACAATCCTACTAGATTAATATAATCTACCATTATTAACTATTTACCTTGCATACTGACATATACAAGAGCAGATAATGCGCATATTATAGCGGCCAGGAGAACGAGGAGGACAAGCAAGTAGCTGTGCAGCAATCCTCCCCCGGGACAGTTAAACCTCCCCTTGTGAACTGCATAAAGAGCAAGGATTCCAATCCACCTACAGGAAAGTGAGACAACAGAATTATAGTTGGAAGAGTACACACTGCATAGCGATCACCTGATAAAGTCTTCATCTTAATGACAGCATCCCATAAAGATTAACAGAAAGGGAGTTGTTATATTAGGAATCTGTTGGGATGAAAGGCCTAAAGGAATGCTCAGCAGTAATTACAACTGAGCAGAAGCCGCTGAAGGCTGAGAAGCACTCTGCGGTGCGCTACTCACTGCCGCAGGTGCCAGAGAACCTAGGCTGATCTCAAAAAAGGTATCGCCGTATTAACTCTGGCAGGACGAAACCACATTCGCACCAGTCACGGATTAAACACAACCCAGCAGCCACGGTTCCGCGCACAGCACACACGCGGAAACGCCGCGCTGGGCCGTTACGTCAGCCCAGGGGCTCTACCCACAGCCGCCGCGTCCTCCGCGCCGACCCACGCCGCAGGTGATGGAGACAACGCTGCAGCTGAAGGCCCAGCGCCTCCACCACCGGGCCTCGGGCAGAGAAGCGGCCTCCGAGACTGACCCGGCCCCGAGGGCGGAGGTGGCGCCGCGAGCACCCCCTTACCACAACAGCCTGACGAAGAGCTCGAAGGCCCCCGGGAGGACGAAGTCGTCGCTGCCAATGGCCCAGCGCCTGCCGAACACCACCAGCCCCGGCATCCCGCCGCCGCGGCACGGACACCGGAGCTCCCGCCCCTCGCCCGCGGCCCGCAAGGCCCAACCCTCCCGCAAGCCACGCCACCCCCTCGGGGCAAGCGTGACGTCATCACGCACACGTTGCCCGGCGGACGTGCCCCACCTCAAACTCGATTGGGCCAGGGCGCGCACGCGCCATGGGCTAACCCGCGTTTCCCACCGCCCTCTCCGCCAGCAGCGCATGTGCAGAGCTCCCCGGGGGCCCGGCCGTGCTTGGCGGTGCGGGGGCAGGCGGTGGGACGGGCGGGAGCGGGACGGGAGCGTTCGGCGGCGGGGGATTAACCCCGTGCCGAGCTGCGACACACCCGCAGGCTGCACCTCCACCACAGCGGGGCCCAAGCACCAGAGCCCCTGCAGGGGGAGGTCAGGGAGCTGGGCGGCCTTAGAGAGGCTCCGCTGCCTTCTCCTTCAAGCTCCTTCCGCACAGTGGAGACGCGCGCACGGACAACAGGGCAGCGCAGCTGAATTAACGGACAAAGACAACAGTCTGCAAGAAAATAACCTACCGCGATCCTGCAGGGTTCCCTCACACTAACAGGCATTTATCTCGTATAGCCCTCTAGGTCCAGCTCACATCAGGCTCTTGTATTTCATCACAGTGACAGACCTTGGTTTCAAGCAACTCCAAACAGCAACAAGACACTGGTACCTCCAAGCTACAAGGAACTGCAGCACCTTGGCACGCACACTCTACAAATAAAAACCACTATTCAAATGTGGGGTGAGATTAACCATCACTAATTACAGGATAATGATGGTAAACAAGTTACAGAAGATAAATGATTTATTGAAAGTAAAACCATCCACAAATACTAAACTTCACCTGCACCAGGCTGGAGATGAAGCTATTACAAGACATTGACCACTGCTTCAGCCCATGACAATGCCCCTCACAGCCTTAAAGGATTCATATTTCAATACAGCAAACACTGACATTAAGCAGGCTCATCCTTGCTACACCTTCTCATCTTGTCTCAGTCCAATAGGAAGCTTTAATTCACAAATATATACATTAAAAAAAAAAAGACTCCAAAATATTTTCACCATTTCATAAAGTGTTTATTGAGGATGGTAACACAGGATAAATCATGCAACAGCTCAGTAAAAAAAGGGAATCATTTAAAGGATAAAGAATGAAAACTGGTGCTGCTGATTTTGAGAAGTTTATAAAAAAAATAATTGTCCAAAAGTGACATCAAAAACCACGTGAAGCTGAACATGGAAGTTGCTTATAAAGCATTCATTAAAAAGAAGATGTAGATACTGTTTAAAATTATCACCTACAGATTACTGTAATCAGCAACTTACATGTCTCCCGTTTCTATAGCTGTAATGGTGTAGCTGGGCTGCACGTCTCAGATATTTAACCTTCTGTTCCTGGACAAAGAGCACAGTCACAGGCATTTGCCACTGAGCAACACAACTCCATCTCTCATCCTTCATGACCCGTGCTGCCAAGTGCATTCATTATTGGGATTGCCTTCCCAAAGTTCATGGCAAAACAGGAACGGGTCCATCCTTGTGGTCTCCAGAGATTTCCTTACTGCCCTCTTGCCATCAGCCTGTTTCAGGAGGGGAACAACTAGAAAATGGGACTGCTCCCCTTCTGGCACCAGCATTTATTTTAAATAAGGAACCCCATGTCAGCAGATGGCACAAAGACTGGGCACCAGCACATCACATCAACATCGGTGGTTTCAGATTTAGAGTTGACATATATTCACCTTTTGGAAAAAAAATAAATATCGTGGAATGAAAACTGAATCAAAGGGAAAGAACAAATGACTACCATCCCTCAAGGATGCACACACCTGTGCAATGGAGACAAAAAAAAAGAAGAAACCCCCAGTCATTTCGAAGAAATTCTTGAAATAAAAAAAAAAAAAAACAAGAAAAAAAAAAAAGTTTGCACTTGTTCCTGGTCATAAACAATCTCACAAAAATCTCACTTTTGGAACTATTCCAATTGAAACCATACACTGAATTTATTAATACAGTATAAGTTTCTTTATGTAAAAAATCTTTATACATAGTAATAAAAAAGATAAAGGCAAGATGCATCAAACAGAAATCTGCTGGTTGTTTTTCCTCCGTTCTTACAGAGCCGCTGATGACTACCTGCACTAGAAAGAGCTGTGTTTCTGACTTTCTGTCTCAAGCATCTTCGCCTTTGCTTGTGATAAGGATTGTTCTGTCCAAGCATCCAAAAGGACAGATGCTGGTGATGTTTTTTTGGCACTTACGCTGGCAAACTGAGCTTCTTTCCCTTGAGTACTGTAAAGAAAAGTAGGAAAGGAAAGAGTTAGCAAACCAAAGATGTGATCTAGGAGGAGCACACAATGTTAAAGCTTCAAACGGACCAAAACCTGTCACACAGACTCACTTCCATTACAAACTGGGTACACTGCAGACAGTCCTCTCAAGCTTACCTCTCGTTCTTCAATACATACTAGCAAAATATTCCAATCCTGCCCTCTTGCGGCACCCTGAATTGTCACTTTTCATCCCCAGAGCACATAGTAGCCTATGACCCTGGTTTCTGAAGTTACAACTGAAGTAACACAGCCCCATACAGTTTTGCAGTTGTATGATGGAAGTTGGAATGCGAGTAAGGGCAGGATAATTAACACATCCAGCAGAAATGACTGCTTCTACACTTAAACAGAAACATACAAGCCCTTTCGAGCTCTTTAAGGTATTTAAAACCCCAAGCAAGGACTCTATAAGTGTGGAAATCTGCACAAAACAGTAAATGTCCCCTGGAGAAGGATGAGGATCATGCTTATTGATGGAAGACAACAGCAACATGTATTTAGCCATACTTTAACTTGTCAGTTAAGTTCATCAGACCATTTGTACATTCATATTCTATTCATATTCACATACAGCCCTCGGAAATGCCCCACACTAGCAGACAGTGTACTTATCAAGGAGATTTCAGCAGTAATTTGCACACAGAATTACCATCCTAGTAATGCCGATACATCAGATCTCTACAAACATGTTAACTGCTACATTCCACAACCTGAAGCTGGAAGTTATTGCACTACTTACCTTTTGTAACATACAAATAGAAGAAGTCACAGTAAAGAACGGTCTGGACCACACCAGCAACAACAGCTATGAGGTCAAAAAATCCCTCAAAATAGTAGCGCCAAATCCAGTTGACTAAGTACAAGGCACGGTACAGACCCAAGAAGAAAAGATAGTGAGTAGTGATGGTCTCTGCTTCCCCAGTTTTGCTGATCATAAAAAGTTGAGGGAGAATAGCAACCGATTCAAGATAGATGGAGAAGGTCCACAGTATCTGAAAAACAAACAAACAAACAAAACAAAACCAACCAAAACCAAACCACAGGTATATTCAACTGCCTCACTGATAACAGAATCATAGAAGATATTTGACTTGGCTTGACTTTTCACCCTCTAACAATATTACAAGCAGGTACAGTATTTTGGCAAACCATCCTTCCTGGTACAGAAAAAACCAAGTGAAAGCTTCATAATCAACCTTGGGATGGTGCTAGCAAACTCTCTTAGCAGACAACACCCTCCAAACCAGCTGTCTAGCGAGCTGGCAGGTACAGGTTTACTCAGGAGGCAGCTTATGTGCATCTATCATTCAGGATTCACAGTATCATCAAATACAGCTTCCAGAGCTCGTGCTGTGAAATGCCACAGGGAAGATAATGAAGATTTCCCCCCCCACCCCTGCCATGTTCTTCTAACTTTTTTAATCGATTGGTTTAAAGAACAAGTTAATACAGAACAAAATTTAAAATAATGTCTGAGTATTGCAATTAAAATTCATTTACTTCCCAATAAAATCATTTAACTCTAATATATATAAAAATGCAGCTCAGTTCACTTAAAATAAGCATCTGAAGTTATTCTCTGTTCTGTGGGGAAAATAACCTGTTTGAGCTCTCTAGAATTACATTTTTAATGTAATTTTTGTGACAGGAAAACACATAGCTGCATTTCAAATACAACACAATTCTAATACTCCAGACTATTTCAATTCTACAAAATTTAAGTGTAATAATTCCTTTTGTTTTCACCAGATGGCACCAACTACCCATAAACTGCAGCCTTGGGCGTTTCTTTACCAAACAAAAGAAGGATACTTTTGTATTTATATAACCATCAGTGCACTGGGAAAAAGATAGTTTTCTGCTTAATGAAATGATCAATGTTGGTAATAATGCTAGTCACCTGAAGTGCCTTAAATCTTCACAGAAACCCATACTGTAAAGATGCGTTAAGGTAACAGGAGTAGCCTGACTCTACTTCATGTAGGCATCTTTTAAGCATTCCTCAATCAGCCTAAAAATGTTCATGTTCTAAATTCTTCAGAGAAAATTGTATAACCTCTCATCCACAATCAACTTACCTCCAGAGGAGAGAAGTCATGATTGACAAGAAATGAGAGTCCACCAACAGGAACTATCAGAAACTCCACTCTGAATGTGTCATGATTTCCATCATAGGTGGCCTTAAATTTCATGTAGATCAGATACACAGTGGCATACGAGCACGCAATGTAGATAAGCTAAAGAGCAAGGAAAGAAAAAACAAAACAATCCACAGAGGTTGTAGGATTAGATCAAACCAAGATACTCCCAGGCACTAAGGGGACTAAGCACTGTCTTTTTTGGTTGGTTGTACTGGTTGTTTACATGCTTTTGCAGTTCCAGGCTATGTGGTGGTATTTAACTTTTCTCAGCAGAGTTATAATTCAAACCCAATGATTCTGGGTTCTACTGATGTTGTTGCTTTAAATTCATCAACCTGCCTCTGGCTGAAGTGACTATCCAAATTTTCTTTAAAGACCCTTTCCTGAGTAGACAGGACTAAGGAACTGACTGGGAAAGGAATACCCCTTCTGCTACTGCAGGGGAAGCACTACCCAAACCTTTATGTTAAAAATATGCATGCGCATACATGCAGTAACGATAAAAGGCTTCTTCTGACCCCTTTCAAAACCCCTTCCTTTTGACTCCCATTCAAAAAGCTTGGGAGTGGTGTGGCTCCTGTGTGGCAATTAAAAACTCATTCAGTAAGCCCCATTTAGATTCAGGCATTTAACATATCACAAATTAGCTGATTTCATCTAGACCTTTAAACATCTCTAAAATATGAAGAGGGGGAAAGTGGACACTGTTCTCCACCAAACAGCAGGCCACAAAACCTGCAAAACTAACGAACTGCTTGACGCACTAAACCAGAATTCAGGTTCCATTTCAGCTGTTGTCTGATGTTATCATTTTTAACTGTTATGGTACAGCAGACTTCATAGTTATTCCCCATGGTATAGGCAAATAGCCTTATTTTACAGATGAGAAAACATGATCAAAGAAAATACATGACTTTCTGAAGGTGAGGCTGTCATCATCAGGACTGAGCTCAGACTGTCCTGGAGACAATATAGTACAGCAGATTAGACAAACAGTTTAGCTCCTCCCTCTGTTTCATCACAAAGATTAAATACTCCAAACCATTCATCACATTAAATACAGGCTCTTTACTAGTGAAAAGTAACAGATTAAAACCTCCTCAGTTTGTAGATGCTACTGATCATTTAAAGCACTGCTCACAGATATAAAATGCTATGTTAAGGAGCTCAGAATCCAATGACTCTTTACTATGCTAACACCCTGGCTGACTGGAGATAAAGGACGACAGAACAGGAAATCAGATGCAGGGAACCCCTACTATAGGTGTAAACTAATCATAACTGATATGGTCAGAGATGACACTAATAAAGCTTGAATGAACCCCAACTTTTTACTGAAGAGTTCTTCACAAGAATTACAGCATGGTTTGAGACACTCAAACAGTTTTCATTTTTAAAAACACTATAACAAAAGAATGGTAGAAAAAGGAGTATAGGGTGCACCAGCAAAAATGTATCCATTTAGATACATGTACCTTGAAAAAGAAACTAACACATGGACCACTACAAATCACAAAACTTAAGTCTGCAGGCCATTAAAAAGGTCAGACAGTGTCAACTGGGGTACTTCTGTATATATGCCTGGAACACATCACAGCCAGACAAATACAGCAATTTAGCACCTGTAGTTCAATTAATATTTCTCTAAAAAACCTGAATAAAATCCTACAGAAATTAACAAATTTTCCTGCTGCAAATTACAGCATTTTCCTCAAATCAGAAAGTACATCTACGTGTGCTCTGAGTAAACTTATTTGTGTAGTAGCTCCTGTTCTCTACAACTGTGTAATGTTATATACTCCTAAATATATGTGGATAGAACAAGAAGCTGCATTGGGACACTCAAGCAGCTTTTGTTTTGGCACTACAATAATGGGCTAAAAAATTAACAGTCTCTCTAAGCAGTAATCCTTGAAACTGTAATAGAGGCTTCCATTTTGCCAGTTTAATACTGGATTTGAACACAGGACCACTCTTTCATTACTGGAAAGACTCAGTTTAGCATGCACTTGAGTATCTCAAGTATAAGTTCCCATATTCATTCCTTTTCTGGATAGGAGGGCTGCAGAAAAAAGACATGGTCATGACCCTGAATCACAACCAGTAAATAAACTGTAAAAACTCCAGGCTGTTCCTTTGGGGCACCCAACACATTTTCAATATTCTCAGATTATTGGGGAAATATGTTTATGCTTCAAGAATAATTAATCTACAGTTCTTCACCTAGACTGTTAATATTAAAACTTAAGCATACATGTTTGACTTGTTAGAAGACAAAATCTAAAAATTTTATTATATAGCATTATTCCCCTAATTCTTCAGTACATTTTGCATTATTGAGTATCCAGTCTTTCCTCTTTGCAAAGTATGCTATTCTCTGAACCAAACTTGAGGAACATCAGGAAAATCCAAGAATAAGGGAGCCAGATTAAAGAGGTGTCTGCTCTGGTGCCACAAATGCACCAGTCTGTACTGGTGCCACAAACACACTGCACCCTCACAGTCAATGGCTTTATTTTCTTGTACTCAGCATCAGAAATTGAAGGAATAAATAAAACCAACCTTGGGCTCACTAACAAGCAGTGGGCAAGTGAACAGGGTATAATCTGATGGAAGCTACAATCCTAAAAGTATGCTCCTGACAACTTCTGATCAGCCTCTGACCAGACACTAGCTGCAATTCTGGCAATGCATTTGGAATACCAGTTTACCTTGTAGTAGATAAAAAGAGATTTACTTAATCTCTAACATCTCCATTGAGAAATACAATTTATTTTAACTCTTTTTCCAAAAGTTCTTATGTTCAATAACAGAAATGGCATTTGTTAAAAATGTCACAGTCCCCATACAAACAGTCTTAAAATTGCATGCTGTGTAGAGAAAAAGTAGGGGTTTTACTCTGTCTTCCCCATTCTTTATCCCAAGCCCATCTAGAACTTACTCTGTAATAACTATGCAGTGGGCCATTTAAAGAGTCTGTTACTCTTTAAATTATGCAGTCTGCATGCAACATTACTAGCTTTTCTAACTCTTCAGTATACTCTACCTTCATAGATGTGTTATACAATGAAATGAATGAAGTGAAGAGGTCCAGATAACGGGTAGTGAAGACCAGTGCAAACAGAAGCTGGCTTTTCCCAGAAATACCTAAAGAGATAAAGGCAATAATTAATTATTCAAAAAGTGATGATGTGCTTCAAACCCCTTGATTCCCAGGATGAGAAAGGCTACATCCTTTATTTCTAAGCACACTGATTACAAAATTAGGATAAAATCCAGGCTTCCAAGCTGTAGAAATGGAACTGTTGTTATCTCTCGGTAGTGTGAATAAAAGTTACCTTGTACTGAAAGAGGTGCTAGAACTACACAAGATCTAGAATTTACAGCAGATAGCTTGCAGGTAATATTTTAGGAGATTACACTACCTGTTCTGCATTATCACTGGGCACTATGCAGCAAGGCTGCATTAGCTTGCAATTCTCAGAGTGCTGTCACACGCCTCAGTACATTCCCTAGATGCTGAATAGCTGGAAATGTACAAGAGCAACACATACTACAGATCCAGTGATAATCAGAAAGTATGCTACCACCAATTACTTGATTTTCAAGAAATAAATCTATTTGAATACATAAGGCAATTCAATTCAGAAACTTAACTGACTACACAGTGGGGAAAAAAATACTATCAGTCAAAACCAGATATTACTATGTACTATTACAAAACAAAAAATGAGTAGTGAGCTAAAGTGACAGACATCTACATTGCACCTCCAAAGCAACTTCTGATTTTAGGCAAAGGCCCAATGTCAAAACATTTGTTTGTACTTAACTTTAGCCACTACAACAGTTAGAAGCATAAAAGCTTTGCACAATCAGTCACTAAAAGCAGCTGAAAACCGAGGTCAAGCATTGCTCCATAACACTGATGTGGTGGTGCCTCACAGCAGGGGGACAAACAACCTAGCCTGTGCCTCTATCTTGTTATTCCAATTATTCTCGGTTTCAGTCATCCAGGGTGAAAATACTTGAATCTGTTCAGCTAGGCATGCAGATATTGTTCAAAAAACAAGAGGGGGAAATATTCTCAAAGAGAGGGTTGTGATGCAAGGCTGAAAATCCTTGTCCCTTTATACAAGTATTTCTGAGATTGGCTTTTATTAACAGTGACATAAACAATAAGCAAAAAGGCTCTCTGCTATGGTTATTGAACTCCTTTTTCACCCCAGCTTAAGAAAGCTGCCCAGAGGAAGGGACTTCATATTTATACATAAAGTACAGGAATGGCTGAAGCAGTAGCAATTAAAAAGAGTTTTTGTTTGCAATTTTCGTATGTGAACTGTCTACATGGTGAACCTAATGTACTCCTTCCAGAACCACGCAACTGCCCGTAAGCAGCTGAAGTACAGGAAACAGCAAATGCCTCAGAACCTATAGTTATAGACTAAAATTGTCAAACAGAAGTTGTACAAAACACCCACAAACAAACCACTTCCCAGCATTTAGAAAAAATAAAAATTGAAAAACAAAGACATTTCTGGAACCAGAACTACCACCAAAGACAGCTGAAGCAGCACTCCCCACTGCAACCCAGCTGCGCTTGCTGACATTACAGCTCCTGACAGTGCCCTGCTCTCACACCAATAAAACCTCTCAGCAAGTAACCAATGCTGTCCTAAGGCCAAAACCTACAGGACAAAGAAATCCGCCGGGCAGATTACAGTACAGCATGACACATCAGCATATAGTTAAGTTACATGTGAAATTATATATATTATGTATAAAAATTATATAGTTAAAATATATGCAATATACTTTAGCATGCTATTTTCTTTTAGTAAATAACTGAACAGAAAAAAACGTAAGATACATTAATTATTGTTTATGGCTATAAATTTGGATCTGGATGTACTCTCATGTAAATAAATACACACAGCATACCTAACAAATTCCTCTAAGCCACTGCCAGCCTTGCCTCGCCACCAACCCAAAAGTTGTGGATTTTATTACAGTTTTCAGTATTTTCACTGAACTTTCAAGTGTTCCGGAAACACATCCTCAAGCCAAGTTTCAACTAATTTTCAAGTTAAGAAGGCTAGGCTAAGAGAGGTTCAAAGTTTAAACCAAAGACCTACAGAGAGACAAGCAAGCTGGGAGAAAGTAACATCTATACCACTAGCAAAAACAGGGGGAGGGAACAGGTAACCACTCTGCTTTATGAATTTATGAAACTTTAGGAATTACATTAGCATATGCGCCACAGTGCTGACTTTGGCTTATGGCTGGCAACTGCATTATACAGAGACTACACCGCTGTTACTCTCATCCTTCTCCCTTTCCTTTTACTCCTGCAAACATAGTCCTTGAGCTAAACAGACACATTTTTATTTCTTTTTCTCAGGCTCTGGGCTCAAATGTTGAAAAGCCAAACCTCTCAGTTCTCACATATGGAAAAAACTCCTTCAACTTCTGCACCCTGCTTGGCTAAAAGCAACAGCCTGAAACTTGAATTCAAAAGCTCAGCTGGTTTCCTCAGCCAGGGAGGACAGCAGAGCTGAAATTGTGCTACTTTCTCATCAACTTCATTTTGCTATTGTGCGTTAGGGAAAGAGCAACAGGCAGCAGCAGAGGCATCCAGTCAGCCTGGCTCACAGCCAGTACTGTGCACACTACTTACCAACTATGAACTGCGTATCACACTATGTGCATATCATAACCATAAAATCCTGAACCAAGTTTTCCTAAGGAAAGCCAGTCCATACTTTGTCATGGAAACTTCATAGGCTTTTTGAACTATTTAACAAAAAAAAAAAAAAAAAAAGTGGCTTTGTTCAATATGAAGTCCACATCAGCCAAAGAACCACAACTTCTTTGGTTCTAATAAAATACTAACATCAAGAATCCTGTAATTTCAATTAAAAAAACCCCAAGCCTAATTTTTTTTGCTGTTTTCTAAACACAAATTTGTCAATTAGAAAGGCAAAATTTTCCTTCAAAGAGAAAGAAGATTCCAAGCCTACCTATAGCAGCATTTTTGGAGAAAATACAGACAAATTGGCAGCAGCCCATTCAAGGTACTATATAAAACCTTCAACATAGCATATGATCTGGCCCATCACAAACAAAACTGTAAGACAGCTAGCTACACTACTTAGCAAAAGCATTACATATTTACTATATATGCTACTGTTTAAGCATTCAGCACCTAATTTGACAGCCTTGCAACCTGCAGGTCACCTTCAACACTTGCTTTAATATTTGACAACTGACACTGAGAAAAGCAAATCAATTTTCAGGCAGTAATTCACACTGCAAACAATCTAATTTGACTTGGAATGGATTAGAAAATGCAGTCTGAACAAGGCCATGTGTGAAAGCACAAGATTCTTCAAGTCTCATGAATTTCCTAATTAGAACATGAAGTCAATAATGGAGTTACCTGCTACATTCTCCACAGCTCCTAGTAATTACTTCTGAGCTGTTATTTGGAGTGGTGAACATTTTTCCAAATTCTAAATTTGGAAACAGAAATAACCAGTCATGCAAAAAATTGTTTCCCTGCCAGCTCTGAAATCACAACTTGATTTGCTTTCTCCTTGTTCTCTTTTTAACATATTGACTAACTTAGGGGGAAAAAAAGAGTTAAGTTTGTCAAATACTGAAAACACAGACAGCTTCATACTGCAGATTTTCCTGGCCTCACCTATTTTCCTCGCTTAGAGGAGTCACTCCTTAGGAAAGAAAATGGGGGCTGGTGTCTTCAGAAAACAGCAGGTTGCAGCAGAGGTACACAGGCTGTCTCCCTCTCATTTCCAGCTGCTTTTACAGGCCTCTGAGCTCCTCTTGGAACAAAGGCCTCAGACACACACAGATGCAACCAGAAGAGAGGAGTCGGCACCATGTGGTTTGCCAGCTCTTCATGGATCACAGCCTGCAGTTTAGCAATCAGTCAGAAGCCTTTATTTATGCTCAAAGCTTCCACTGCTTCAGAAGTGCACAGTTAAAGCAGCAGCTGGTTTGTCCATGTTTCCTCAGTCCCCAGTAACCATAAGGTATAAGTTTATTTAATTTATAAACTGTTCCAATATCCATGCAATGTAAAGGGATCACAGAAAGTCCTCTAATAGGAGGCATTTAGCAGCTGCTCAACATTAACTGGTAACTATTTAGGGTCTATTGTTGCATAAAACCCCATTTTATGCAAATATATATTTATGAAATTTTTATTGGTAGAAACCACAACTGACAAAAACCACTACAAGGAACAGAACCGAGCCCTAAAAATAAAATCCCATTCTCCTCTGAGGTACTCTTCTTCTAGACAAACTTGTTAGGCCTCTTAGAAGTAACATGGATCTGGATTTACTCCTAAAGACTCTGGCAGACACCAAAAAAACAATCCCAGACAAACGCACCAGACTTTTTTTTTTGTCCCGGGAAAATGAATGAATGAGACATTTTCTACTGAAAGAGCCCATGCATGTACGTTTGTATTCACAGGTTCTGGCTAATTTGGCAAAGGGAGAAGTTCAGGTCGCTGTGTAATAGAGGCCCATTTACTTTCATGTGTTGGAGAAAGCAGTCTGAAGAAAATGATTGGTCTGAAACTACTTTCTTATTAATAAATCCCTAGTAACAGAGACCCTCAATCACAGCTGACTTAAGGGAAACAACATCAGATCACTTTTAAAGCAGAAAGATGGGACTATGTCACACTGTATGATACTGTGTAAATAAGCCTCTGTCCAAAGGTCACTTAATCTCACGACCACTTAAGAATCTCTCAGCTAAAACCCTAATTGAAATTCAGCCTTTTACTAGAATTTCTCATTTCCCTTCTTTAGGCAGCAAGAGATATTTAGTTTTTAGATCACTAACTCTGTTGATTGTAATTCTGACTATACATCTCAAGTGCAGGACAAAATTCCACAGAAGAGTTGAGAAAGGCCAGGTCCACTCCTGCCAGATCCAGGCAGAAGCTCCACCAGAGCCTGAACTTGCAAAGTCCATTAAGAAGGAGCTCTCGCACTCCGTAACCTCAGAAACAATAGTTCTGCACTACCACTGCAAAGCTGGAGCTCTTTTGCAACATTAACAAGAGTTTTTACTTTGTATTTAAAGCCAAAGCCATTAATTTACTATTTTTTCTTTTGCATTATCAAGTGATTAACAGAAAGTGACTTGTCATGAAAATATACAGCGCCTGTACTTCCTCTTACCTGTAGTGCAAATCTCTTTCACTTCCCCATTTTCAGTTCTCTCAAGTTGCAGCTTATCCTAATTCTTCACGCTCTTAAGACTTTACAGATACATCTGTTCAACAGTGTTAACTCGGTATTTGAACAGCATTTCACATCAATACATAGCAAACCGATTTCAAGAATAATCACTCTTACTAATGAGAAGCTCATTTCTTCAAAGCCAAGCTCACAGTTACACCCAGGCCCACCGAAAAACCGGCATTTTCAGGGTTGGTGGCCTGATCCACGTATCACACAGCGCACCGAAATGCCCATTTTTAATTACAACAACTCCCTAGTTTTCTGATAGAACTCATCTATGCTGCAGTCAGAACTGCCTGCAATTCCCTCCAACCACCACACCGCACGTGCACTAGAAGCGAAAACCACATCACACGGACTTGGAGCAAGCAGGTACAGAACCCAGGAGCAAGAACAAGCGTTTCTCACCCGGGCGGGCTGGCGGAGGAGCCGCGGGAGGGGAGTTTCCCCCCAGTCAAACGGCCCGGAGGGCGGCCGGGACCCAGTTCCCTCCCCGCCACACCTCTGCCGCTGCTGCCACGTCAGACCAGGCCGGGATCTCGACTGGGAGCCTGCTCGCTCCAGCCTGGAGCCTCTCTCCTACAGCTTCCCGCTGCAGCGAGCCAGAAAACACCCCTGAAGCCTTAAACAACCGCATGAATCTCAGTTTAACTCCCACCGGAGCGAGAGCGGAAAACAAAAGGGAAGAAGAGGGCGCGTTAGTCAGCAGCGAATGTAAACCAGTGCAAGGAGGGAAGGGGAGAGGACGAGGGAAACTTCAGGATCTGCAAACTGCAAGTCAGCTGCTCCCAACGCTGCACCAAAACCAGCCTTCACGCACCGGAGCGGCGCTTAAAACTGCCGAGCAAGCAGGCAGACGGAAGGCTGTGCGCTGTCAGGAAAGGCGAGAAAATAAGCTCCGTCCCCCTTCGCTATAGCTGCCGGCGCGGGGAGGGGAGGCAGGCAGGCTGCCCGCCCCGCGGGGGATGCATTCCTCTTCCCTCCCCCCCAGTCTGCCTCCCCATTCATTCGCTCGCCGCCGGGCAGTTACATAAGGAAGGAGCGACCCTCCCGGGCACAGCCGAGATAGTGGTGCCCAGGGTTTGAAGCACAAGTAACAGCAACCGCTAAACCTATAACGGCATTGCAGGCCCCACCAGCGCGCCCCTACACAGGAGCGGGGAATGCGGCTCTCCCTCCCTCCCTCCCCTCCGGCGGCCCACCCGCTTTCCTCACCCGTGGTTCGAAGGGAGCCGGGTTAGGAGGGAGGTCGATCAGGACGAGGGCTGAAGCCCCCTCCATCCTGCGCGGAGTGATCATTGCTTTTTTTCACCTGCCCGGAGCTAACTCTACCCTCCCGCCCTGGGAGCCGTCATGGGGGAAACGCTCCCCCCTCGACCGCTTCTCCCCGTTTTACCACAGCCGCTTGCCAGGCAAGTAGGACATGCGGGACCCGGCCCCCCGCCGCCCCCCCAGCTCCTCCGGAGCCGTCCCTAAAGTGCGGCAAGAGGCGACCGAGGCACACGCACCAACCCTCCGCCTCGACGAGGCGGCGGCGATCGCACCCAGCCCCCAGCGAGGCTCCCTTCAGGCACCGCGGCCCGGAGCTGCCCGGCCCGCCCCGCGGCCTGCCACACGCACCCGCGCAGGAGCGGCTCTTCCATATCTTGAGCAGCAGGATGATGATGGCCGCCAGGTGGGACAGGTCCCCGGTGAGGCGGAAGATGTTCATGGCGGCGGCAGAGGCGGCAGCGCAGCCCGGAGCCGGGGAGTGAAGATGGCGTGCTCAGCGGGCACCGAGCGACGTGGCCCGGGGACGTGGCCAGACAGCCGCCGCGCCCGGTGCACCCTGGGAAACGGGATGGGCGGCCCCGGCGGCGGAGGGGCGGGGTCGTTCCCCGCCGCGGTGCGGAGTGGTAGGGCAGGAGGCGGGCGCTGTCCCGCCCGACCGGGACCGGAGCGCCTGGGGAGCCGCTCACTGCCCGCAGACCCCTTCCCGGCGCTGCGAGCTAGCGGCTCGGCCCGGCCCAGTGTCGGCGCGGGCTGGCTCTCTGTCGGGCTCGAGTCCTCGCTGCAGGTCACAGAATCATAAAGTCAGCTAGGTTGGAAAAGACGTTTAGGATCAAGTCCAGCCGTTCCCCCCAGCACTGCCAAGTCCACTCCTAAACCATGGCACTAAGGGCCTTAATCTACACAATTTGTGAACTCTTCAGGGACAGTGACCTCACCACTGCCCTGCGCAGCCTGTTCCAATGCCTAATCACCCTTTTGGTGAAGGAATTGTTCCTTATATCCAGTCTAAACCTGCCCTGGTGCAGCTTTGAGGCTGTTTCCTCTTATCTCAGTGCTTGTTACTTGGGAGAAGAATAACAATGACTCCCACCTCACTACAACCTGCTTTCAGGTAGTTATAGCTTTCTATAAGTTACAGTTACAGCTCTCTGTAAGGTCGCCCCTGAGCCTTCTCCAGACTAAACACCAGTTCCCTCAGCCGTTCCGCATCAGACCCGTGCTCCAGACCCTTCATCAGCTTCACTGCCCTTTTCTAGATCCACTCCAGTATCTTTTCTCAGGAGTCCCGCATGGAGCAGGGAGTAGGCCTCGGCCTCTTTTTTACCTCCAACTCTTTAGAAGTCCGCTTAGGTGAATGCACTGGAGCTGCTTTGTTAGCTGGCAGTGAGCAGAGTGCAGCCATGTGGTCGGGAGCAGCTCCTGCTCCAGCGGCAGCTCCTGGCTCTGGCAGGGCTCTGTCAGTGAATGGGGAGAAAGGGCTGCATAACCCAGCTGAGCAGTCGGTATTTAACAGTTGTTGTCATGTTTGGTGACAACGAGCTATTGACTTGATTCGTGGTTAGCAGCCCACGAGAGCATGCACATCTTCCATGGCATAACATAGCCATTATTCCTTGAAGTGGTAAGGCTTTGCAAGTTACAATGGTGCCTGTTAGCAGCCCTGAATTCCTGTACCTGAAGAACAGCGTCACTGTCATCGTTGTCCAGCATGCAGCTCAAAGAGGTATCTGCTCTTGAGCAGCATTCCAGTAACAACCAGTGTTCTCTTGGAAAAAAACAAAACAAAACAAACCCCAAGCAAACAATCAAACCAGCAACAAAGCAAGCTGGGAACAGCCCTACAGGAACAGGATTTCCAGTGACTGTGGAAGATAGGTAAGAGGTGACCCCAGCTGAACAGTGGTGCTTTGCTTTTTTATAGCATTTCAGAAAGGGTAAGTTATTTCTTAAAAATGTGTTGGTTTACATTATTTCATGCCCTGTTTGAGGAAATAGTGTAAGGAATTTTCTGTTAGAGAACAATGAGTACAGAACCATGTACAGAGGATTTCCCACAGCAGAAAGTTATGTATTGTTTGAAGATTTATGAAAAGGATCCTAACTGCAATCTGTCATTTTCTTGTCTAAAATGTAGCATAAACACTGACATTTTTAAAGGGCTCCCTGAAAGAAAAGAGAAGTGATTAGTACCCTCTGCTTGAGTTTATCTTTTTTTAATAAGTACTCACAGTGTGACAAAAGCAAACTTACTTATTTTCAGAGATTAGGAATCAAAGCCTGTCCTCTTAAATCACTGTGTTTGTAAACTGTACCAGTACAGCAATACAACTCCTTCACATAGTATCTCTCTTATCTTACACTTATAATGTTTTAAGATGCTACATGTCACAATCAGAAAGTTTAATAAATTTGCACTCTAATTACTAATTACTTTAAACAGATATTATACAACTTTTGTCATCAACTAATGTGTGATGTAATTACCAGGAAAGCTGCCTATTTGAGGATGCATGTTAGGAATCCAAATCCAGTGCTTGGAGAATTTGTACTGAAGACGACAGTGTTTGACAGAACTCCCCAGGTCCGTGGTACAGACTGCAACAGTGGGGAGGAAGTACAAATATGTAGTACAACCTCTGCAGCTGCACTACTGTGGCACTTCCATTGCTACATCCAAGTGTAACAGTAAGGTCTGAAACCACAGTTTATGTCTTAGAGTCTGAACTTACATGTCTTTATGTCTGAACTAGCCAGAGTAGCTGTTTGACACAAGCTTGACTGAAATATGTACATTTACTATGTTAGACGTAAACACTTCTAAAAGGATGAATGCTGAAATAAAAGTAACTAATAAAACACTGACAGATGCGTATCTGGAATTTGTTTTAATAGATACATTAAAGGCAGAGAGCTGACATCCTTTCTCTCTCACCTCCTTTCTCAGTTCATGCAGGATTTATTCAAACTTGTGATCTAAGTTGTTTTCTGACATCTGATTATATATTGAAACATGGCAGGCCCAGTTACAGATGACCTAGGGCAGCTTTAGCTTGCAGATCAAACCAGCACATGATTTTAACTATAGCCATGGCTATTCTTTGCTAGATCAATACAGTTCTTGTCTACACAACAGCTAAAAATTGTCAGGGAAAGGAGTATCAGAAAATATTATCCCGCTGTATTTCTGACAGTATTTTACATTATTCTTTTATTTCTCCTTTATGAATTTACTCCTGGTCTCTCTTCTTTTCTCCATGTTCTCCAAAGAGACCACAGATACTAAGTGAGATGCTGTTAAATATTTAAAATATTTTAATTAATATCAGCTAAAACATTAGATGGTAAACGTTATACTGTTGCTATGAAAGCAAGAAATCCAGCAATCATAATTCCTTCTTTTAATACTCCAATGTATAGTCACTTGGATTGTAAGCTTTGAACATGCCTTGTGCTCCTGCGTCATAAGGGCAAGAAAATCCTCTTATTAATCTGGATTGGAAAAGCAGACTAACGCTGAAAAGAAAAGGGCAGGAAGAGACAGATGGACATTGGCTGCTTGCTACTCATTGCAGAAAAAATGTAATACATTTCTAGACTGTCTATTTCTGGGTACAATTAAAGAACCAGATGTGAATTTTGCTAAAATATCCTATGGTAAAAAATTGCTACAGGTCCTGATCCCAAACAAGGTCAGGTGGGGTGTATGCGCTAGTCTCTTAATTTCTGTGTTTAGGGACAGAGTAGGTAGGTGTGAAAATGAAGGCCAATAATGAATCAGACACTTTACCAAAATATGAAGTTCTGGATACTTGGATGGTACACAGATTTAGTTTGTTCTCTGAAAAGCTGGTCACTTATCTGCACTTCTAAAAGCATGCTGTATAACAATGCACAAAATACTGTTTCTCAGGAGCAGTTTCAGAGGTTCTGGAGCACTGATAAAAGAAATCTAACTTACATTGGAGTTTGTGTTTATTCTTCACAAACCAGTCTTTTCTATCCAGTTTTCCTCCTGCCTTACTGGAAAGGGAAGTCAGATTCCTCATCTGAACAGCAGTGCAGTAAGCAGTGCACAAGGCTGTCCCACATCATATGACACAGGAAAGAATATTTCACTAACCAGGACTATAAGGGAGTAAAATAAGGTTCTTAGCCCTCTTTAGGCCCATGCCTACAGATCTTGCTTTAAAAAAACCCAGCAAATAAACAACAAACCCACACACTTATCAAAAACATTTTCACTGAGATAAAGAGATCACATTGCTTGAACTTGTGTACCAACTGAGAATATCAGCCTTTTTGGATGGGGAGAGAAAGGAAGAGATTATTTGAAGTTTTCTTTCTACTTCTGTCTAAGGAAGATGGTCTACCACAAGGGAACAAGGTACCACAGTTTAATGAGGTCTCGCTCCTCAACTTATATGCTGTAATTGTCTGTGTGCACACTCAGAAGCAGTGTGTGGTACCTATAACCACAACACAGTAAGAGCCAGAACACCAGCAAGTGAACTACAGTCAATGCTATAGGATTACCTGCTCAAGTGACAAATTCCAGCTGACTATTCAATTCCTTATTTTTGAGTGTCATCAGGGTTAGTCAGACCTCTCCCAATACCCTGGGTCTGTTTCTCCCAGTATCCCTGGCAGGCATGTCTCACTCTGCTTCCACATGGGCAAACAATGGGACTGTAACGAGGTCCCAGCCCATATGACAGGGCTGCAGTCTGTGTTAGGAGAAAATAAATCAGGTGGTGGTGATCCTAAGATAGGCAACAGCAGTCAAGTGATGAGCTAAATCTGCAATAATGCCGTACATAATTGCCTCTGGAATATTTGAACAGTTTATGCAGAGGCATAAGGGGCTTCTTAAAATTGAAGAAGGATGCCTTCTTTTTTTTTAAAGCAGTATCTTTAGAGCCTGACACTGATAAGAGTTGGTTAGTTCTGATGTGACAGATTGAGATCACTGTGAGTCAAACATTCCACATACTGTACAAAACCTGACAACAGCCATAATGCCAGCTTTAACAAGGACAGTTTCCAGATAGTTTTCTTATCTTCAGGGATTTAAAGATACCACAGATGCAGCATTTCCTCAGTACCAGGTGGTAGGGATGTTTTCTTTGTTGATGATCTACAACTAGTAGCCCCTTTCTCTTTTTGAAACACAATTCTCTATATAAAGGTGTCAGGCACTGAAATAATAAGCCAACAAAATATTTTTTCCCATCTGTTAACCCTTTAAGAATCCTATATTCAATGAAATTAATTAAACAAAATACCTCCTCCTACATACTGCTGGACAGGGCCACCTGCCACATGGTCACCACACTTAGAAGAGCTGGACTACACCAGAGTTATGTCAGACAATTGACAGCCAGATGTATATCCTGCAGTACATACGGCAGTGCCTAGCAACCATCAGAGTAGTCACAAGTGGAGAGGACAGCTGCAATTCTCACAATACCCTGATAAGAAAATGATTGCCATGCTATATATTGAACAGCAGATTTATGCATTCATCTGATTTTTTTTTTTCCGTTCTCAAATATAAATGTTAGAACTAAAGGATATTGGAAAAATCAAGCTTGGTTTAGACAAATGTTACCCACACTGACAATAAGGAACAACATTTTTTTAAGGATCAAAGAAATCTTTACACAGCAGTTCTCTGTAATATATTCTTCCCCAAAATCTTTTTGGTATGAAGAAGGACTGTGAGGCATTTTTCCCATTAATGCATTCCAGTGAAAGTGATCACATACATTTTGTACGTACTACACATATGCACAGATCTGTATGACTAGTGGTATCCTGTGGTATGGATGCCTGCATTAACAGTGCTTTGCTTCAAAAAAGCGAAAAGTAAAGTTTCTGTTTCAGTTTTCTCTTAGCTACTGGAATTGAACAGATAGCAGATACGTATACAGGTTACATACCATGTACACTAGCACTCTCCATCTCTTTCTCTCCTTTCCATCTATTCTTCCCAGAGATTCAGTTTCAACAGTTTTGAGGGAGACATCTCATGAGTCACAGTTTTTGTAGAACGGGTTTTTCCATCACCAACCTTTACAAGAGCTACCTTGGCAAAAGTGTAATTACTTTTCTACAGTACTCGCCATCCAAGATGCTCACACCATTTTATAAACCAAACAGGATTTGTAATCTCACCATGAAATAAGTACATTAAGTGGGTGCTCCATGTTTACCCTTCCTACAGCACTCTTGTAAGAAATAGACATGTATTTGGCCAAATGTAAATGCAATGCCAAAATTATTAACATAATTATTAATTTAATAAAATAAATAAATAATCGAGGCATTCAGCTACTTAAAAGCACTTGTGCTTGAAAGAAATTACAGCACAGATGGCACCAAACAAAGAGTTCCCTCCTGCTCCAATTAAAAGCTAAACTCCAACACACATAATTGCAGATGGAATCACTCCCAGGTACATTGACAGAAGAAGATAATTTTCAGCTCATATAGATTTTTGAAGTGCTTGGTATAGCTAAGTTGTGTATCCGACTTGAACAGCTCAACTGGAAATGCTGACTGTATCCTTGACTGAAAATATTCTCCTGCATCTTCACTGAAGTGCATAAAGAATTCAGAATTCAAGTCATGCAATTTCTGGAAATCAAACAACTTCTTGGTACTTTCACATCTAAATGAGGCAGAACTTTTTAATATGAAAAACCAGCTAAATCTTTATAATGAACTCATTTCACTGAAGCAGTTTTTTGTTTCAGTGGGCATTTTATTCGCTGGGACTAATATAACCTTTTTTTTTCCTTTTAAAATAAATGCTGCAATCTACTGTTTACATGCAGGAAAGGAAACACAGTGGGAAGAGCTGTAATCTTATTGTTAGCATTAGAGAAAAAGGTACAAGGCAGTTTGCAGCAATATTAGTTCTTTGCTTATAAAATGCAAAACTAGAGCACGTAGTACTACCTGTAACATCATGTCACGCTTGCCAGGGTTAGTTACAGGCATAGGCAGTTCCTAGAGCAGCAGGCTGCTAGAGGGAGAAGGATCAGGAGAGTGCGAAAACCAGCCACGCTCTCACTGCCGACTTTGCCAATAACAAAGCCCTGAAAATCAAGTTGCCTCCTGCTGCTGCAGGAATTACAGAGTATATGGGACTGTGATGGGAGCTGTTACTCCCAACGGCAGCGACAGCTAAGTTCACCCACTCCCTAGCAGCAGCAGAAGCAGCAAGCCTCTTCCCTCTGCGTCTCCCTCTCAGCCCCACTCCTACTGCTTTCCCACCTGTAGTAAAATTTCAATTCTTCTTTCAGTGCTGAGAGTTAGATGTAATGTTTGCCATAAAAAGATACAAATGAATATTTGAAAGGCATTTAGTAGAGCACAGCCGTAAATGAAAGAGCTAAACTTTTAGGTTTATGCGTTGTCTTTCTTAGTCTAGACAATCTAAAGACTTTTGCAATGGCAAAATGGAGAACTGTATCATGCTTTCTTGGTATTAAGTTGAACAACATCAGAAAGTATGTTCACATGCAGAGGGGTTTTAATGTTTTCTCTATTGTTTAAGATACTGAAGTGCTGCATGAGAAACATTAGACACATAAGCCATATGTTGATAAAATACATGATAATATTTATGTTTTATAATTATAACTTAGTATAGAACATGTGGAAAGCACTGGACTGACAGTCCTAGTAGTATGTAGACCCAGTGAACAGTTTTCCCTTATTATTCCCAGGTGTATGCTTCAACCCCACCTGAAGTGGAGGGAGCTTATGATGAACATAAGCATGTTTCCATGGTGCATTTTGTTGCATGAAATAGTATTGCCAATGCCATCTGTGTTGAATAAATACACCCATGAGGCACTGCATTTTGTACAGGTGCTTATATTATAAGAACACACCATCACTTCTTATCTGAGCAGGATTTAAACCACCAGCCCAAAGACGAAGTTATTTTATCACAGCAGCACTAATTTTTAGGACGGATTCTGCTAGGTCGCACAGAAGGATAGCCTCTGTCCAGGGGAAAGTATGCTCAAACTATGAGAAGAAAACCCAATGGGAGGATACAATAGTGTGACCAAATTAGCCAATATAAAAAGCACTGGGTACAATACACCAGCTTCCAAATAGTCACCTGTTACCTGTCCCCTAGATAGTTCAGGCTCCTGCCTAACACATAAGCGTATCTTTTACTCATTGTCTCATGAGACAGATAAGCCATTTCCAGTTTTGAAATTTGTCTGAAGTATTTGGAGGGATCCTGTGTTACTTGTTAATCCTAAAGATAGGGAAAGGGAATACTTCACTTCATGATGGCAGAGGAAGGTGTTGCTTTTAAGAAATTAAACACTCTGCACTCAGGAATCTCAGAGCTTCTTGATTTGACTATTCATGCTGAGCTGCAACTCTTTAGCATCTTCTTTGTAAGCTCCAGGACACTGAAAATCAAAAAGCAAAGAAAGTTAAGTCACTTGACATAGTTTGATCTGCAGTCTTAAAGACTAAGAGAACACTTCAGCATTTAGTCTGCTTAAATGAATTTTATACCTTAAGCCCAGGGCTCTCATTAAATTTAATCTGTCAAAATGGTAAAATCCAATAAAAGTTAATGGCAACATTCTTTTAACTGGAGATTATCAAAGCGGTTGTGGAGTAAAATCTGAGACTGGAACAGGCACAATACAGATTAGTACCAACAATATATTCCAAATAACAATGCAGTAATGGAGTGGTGTTATATGGAATTTTAACTAAACTTTTCTTAATGTTGGCCTTACAGTAAAGATAAAGGGCTTTCCCCTTGATTAGATTCAAAGATAGTCAAACAGAGGTACGAGACACCTTTGTAAAACAGAAAAAATATTCAAAATTGTTGTCTCTGTATTTAAAGCAGGAAGAAGGTCCTAGAGTCCTTCACCCTGTGTTGTTCCCTGTTTCTGTTATAAAGCTACTTCTTATTGAAAATACAACTTACCTCAAGCTTAACAAATGTGGATTGAGAAAGGCAGATGTAGTATAATCACAGCATACGACCAGATGCTGAAGCCACGCAAACAAGGAGCACCTGAAAAGCAGAAAGCATTATGTCTTAGTGTCACTAGTACAGTCTTACCTACATGACCCCAAAGAGGTGCAGCAAATTTCAACATCTGAATCCTAATTACATTCAGCTGCTCAAAAGATGACACTGGTCAGAATATTCACTTCCAGTTTAACATACACAGCTCTGAAGAGCAGCTTTACCTAGGGGTGGTACTCACTAGAGATAGGAAAAATGAACAAGAAGCTCAAGAACTCAGGTGATCTTTACCCAGAAAACTCCTTACTGGCATATCTACAGAGGGAAAGGTCAAACATGAGGGGCCTGGACTGATTCTGCGGAAGGTCTGCTCCAATTTCCAGCAAGGGCATCTTAGCAATTCAGTCCCCCTTACTCCTCTTTTAGCACCTCAACATTCCTCTCTCTTCTTCAACACCTTATGTCTTGCTGGTATCACTGGAAGCAACAATATTTGCTGTCTGATAGTGATAAATTCTCAGTGTTGGCTTGACTGAATCCAAACTCTCACTCACCCACTAGCATACTTGCCAGCACAACTTGTCTGGTATAAAGCGCAATATGGAGAAGTAAAAACCACTAAACATGTTAAACCACTAAAATGTAGGTACTAATAAGCTTTAATTCCAAATAGGATGGGAACAGCAGGAAAAACTGCTCAAGAGGTCCTACAATGTTGATAAAGATACTAATCCAACCCAGTGGTACCTCCTTTCAGCTTTGCAAAACAAGGTTCTGCTGCAGATAAAGGTTGTCGTCTGAAGGTCCAGAGATGGAGAGCCCTACTTTAAATTTAGCCAAAAATACGGGAAGGAAGGAGAGGGAAAAGCTCACTGTTTCAGACTGCATTTTACACAAACTAGTACCTAGCATAGTGTAACGCTACTAGCAACATATAGCTGCTAATGCCTTCTAACAGTCATCCTCCATTATCTCTTGTTGTGGGTAAATCCAACAACATACATTGTTTGTCTTGGTCAAACAAGCGTTTTGAGGCATGAGATTTAAGATGTAAGTTAAAAAGTTGATTAGGAAACTCAGTGCAACCCACCTTCAAAATACAGGTGCGATCCTGGTGGATGCTGCAGGACTGCACACCCCACTGGTGTGTGTGTCCTTCCCCTCTCTGCAGGAGAAGGGAGGGACTATACTCACCGCTTGGAGCTGCGGTTTGCACCTCCTGGGTAGTGCTTGCAGTGTTTTGTGTCTCTGGGGTGCTTGACCTGGCTCCATCCAGTGCCAGCTGAAGGCTCTGGAGCTGTGATGTATTCAGATGCTCACGCTGTGACCTGGTAACCATGGCGGCATTTTCAGGGCCCAGGTTTGCTATTTGTTCTGGGGACAGCACCTAGGAGAAAGAAAAGCCAGAGAAATTGGTTTAGGCTGTCAATTACATAAGGCAGGTAAGGAATCAGAAGTCAGCACTGCCTTGCATTTGGAACAAGAGGAAGTAGCTTTCGACATTGCGTTGCTATAAAAAAAAGCTCAATAGAGCTTAAAAACCCCCTCTGCATTCATTTACTTTACTGACCATTCATCTGTCTCTCATCCTTCTCTTTGTTGCTGGGATCTGACAGTTTGAAAAAGCTTTCTATGCCAACACTATATTGAACACTTCTTCAGTGTATTGCTGGAGTTTAATTTTCCAGCCGTTTCTTTTCTGAGCTGTTTGAACACTGATGACATTGTGTATCCTCCCATTTTTGTCATTTATTTCCTCTTACATCTGCTCCCAGGCAACCTCGCTTGAACCTATGTTTGACCTTTGATTATAGTTAGCAGTAAAGCAATGAGATGAAAAAAACCCCGTGCTTTAATTTCATTATTTAATTTTCTCATTCAGATTGAAAATCTTCCAAATTTGGTCATATTAAAACTTCAGTTTAAAAATGAAAGATAGCAATCATAATCTTACAGTAATTATCTTATATCACATAGCAATTAACCACTTTGTAAAGCCTGCGTGTATTGGGTACGCTGGATTGCTTTGATTCTAGTTAACATTCTGCAGTTACAAGAATTTTAGCCCTCCTACACAGCAAGCCTGCTTTGCTGCAGTAATTCTGTATCCAGGTTCTACTTTAGAAGGACTAAATTCCCCTTCCAAGTATGTCAGACAATAGAGCAAGCCCCTCCTAATTTTTCTTTGTCTGCCAAATGATGTGCTTTTTAAAACTGAATAACATGTAGATGCCTGTGGGTCCAGAAATTCTGAATTGAGCCTCTTCTTAACTCAATTAATGTCCATGTTTCATAAATCAGAAACTGAACAATGTATTCAGCCATAAAATGAAGTTACACGAAACTTGTGTAAAATCAAAATCTACTTTGAATGTTTCAAATACTGAAAGCTTCTTCCAAGAAGGTGCCCTGTTATTCACTAAGCACATTTTGTAGCATTGTTACCATTCTTACTAACAAAACATGCTATTTGAAGGAAATTCTACAAGATGCTATAGATCTTCAGTTTTGCCTGCTTTTCAAACAAACAGTTGCACAAAGGACAATTCAGGCTCATCTAAACTGTCAGTGGTACTGTGCAGAATAGTGATCAAGGAGTTTTTTCTCTCTTATGGAAGCTGACACAATTAACTATCTGTTTAGCTCATCTGCCCATAAGTACATTGTTTGCCTGAGCATCTGAAAGAGACCAGCATAGGCAGAATATTAATCTTGTCACTAGGTCAGATAAAGTCTGGGGCAGAGATCTCAAGATTCATGTTCTTATTTCTGGTCCGCATTCAGATCTGATGTAATTAGGTGAAATTCCTTTCCATCTGTATCTGCTGTACAATCTGTTTTTTAGAGCTAACCTGGGAGAATGTTGCCAAATTTTAGGATAATAGAAAAGCTCTTACGTAGTCAGCAGAGAGTAGCTATGATAGCATCCTTGCTAATGTTAATAAACAGAGAAGAGAACTCAGGTCTGAATATAGGGTTGGAAGAAAGAGTCCGTTCCCTGCTTTCCAACCCTAGATCTTTGCTTTTTCCTTGGGATGCATTCTGAAGAATAAATAAAGCTTATCTAGCATATTTTATGGGCATCGCAAATACAGATGATATAGCTGAAAGTTAATGTTTCAGATCCTTGACTGCCTGTCACCTAACACACTGCAGAAAAACTCTTGCTGAAACCCAAAACCAAACTATAAATCAGTGCTGCAGTTAATTTAGTATACTAGAGTAAAAATGATAGAAATTTGGTTACATCTTCAGTAACCAAGCTCTTACTTGGAAAATTTCAGGAGGTAGAAGTCTTATTGCCACTGGCTGGAAATATGGCATCAAGTTTTTATCAAAAGCTTTTAGTTCATCCTCATTCAAACCACCTAAAAAACCAAACCACAATAGGAAAAAAACTCAGTTAATGCTCCTTTTATTATTTTTAGAAAATACAAATTTTAGAGCATTCATACAAAACATCTAATAGATGGTTTGCTTCAGTGTGTTTTGGAGAGAGATAGTAGTTCTTTTTTTTGTTTTCTTTCATTATATTCCAACATTATAAATCATCTGACTTTAACCACTGGAATGTACTCTATGGTATGAAAGGTACTCTACCTGAGTTACTTTTGTAAATGAGAGAGTGATAAAAATCAATAAAATCATAAGCAGCATTATTAGGGAATGCTTGTTCACAGCCTCTTCTGATACAAGATTAGGGAGTGTAAGCATGCAGTGGGAATTACTTCTTCACTCATTAGGTATTTACAGTGTGGAATCATTGCCGCAGGCATCAGGGATGCTAAAATTTATGAGTTCAGTATGCAGTTAAGTGATCACAGGGAAAAAAAATCCATGAACAAAATTGTGTGGGACCTCTGCCTCAGGAAGTCTCAGAGACTGTGAGGACACTCTGGAGAAGTATTACTCCAGGCTGACAACCCTGCTACTCTCGCTTTTCCCCAGGCAGCCCATTCTTTCCACTGTTGGAGGCAGGATGCTCGGTCAGCTAGAGCACTGCTCTGACCCAACACAGCTATTCTTGCAGCAGCATTGTTGACAAATAGTGAGTGGGTTTGAAAACCTGATTGGTTTCACCCTCCTTGATATACCCATTCCAGCTTACAGGACCCAAATGACAAAGCTATGCTCCCCAAAGTCGGTTTTTGAGTGGACTAAGAGAACATTATGGACTGAAATAACACAACTTTTCCTTAGTGTTAATGAAATTGCTGGAAATCATTCCCTGCAGGTGACTGCTCTCCAGAAGAAATGCCTTTTTCCAGCCAAGGAAAAAGCCCTGCTCTGTGAACCTGTCTCTTTATGCTTCCTAACAATGCTTCAGAACCACCACCATCTGGAGGCTGATTTTTGTTACCTGCTATAGTACCAATTTCCTGTAAAACAGAGCAGTTCCAGCTGGTAGCAGTACCAAACACAGATTCTGTCATCTTCTTAAACTGCCTCAGAACAGGGGTGCTACAAAACAACAGGCCAATTCTTGCAATAGCAGCACTGTTAAAGACAACAAAGTTAACGTTACATACTGCAATTACATAAATATGCCTGAATATACTTAGTCTGCTGTAAGAAGTCTGTAAACCCATTTTCCATTCAAAACATATATACACAAATTGCATACAAATGTTTAACGCTTTCAGCAAAATCCTGGGTTTCTCAATGCAATACTTAAATGGTGAGATATAAATGGCAGAGGAAACCCAAAATAGAATATATTTTAAATATCTAGTGTACAACTTCTGTAATAGTTATTACCTTTCTAAAAGCATTTAAAATGTAAAATAGCATCCTTTAGGCTCTGGAAATCTTGAAGGAAAAAAATTGCACAATAAATGTTATTAACAGAGATACTAATTAATATTTCATTAAGTATTAAATACATTACCTGAATTCAGCAGTCCTTATGGACATGATTTCTGTGGAGTTCAAAGCACAGAGAATAGGTCCTAATCCAACTAAATCAAAGCTTTTTAGTGTACTGATTGTCTGGCCAGAGTCTTCTAGAAAACCTTGCAAAATAGATCTTGCCTACAAAAGCAGTAAAATATTATGCATGAACAGAGTAAATATAATTGAAGGCTTTGTTACTAAAGCTCAAAGTCTTACTGAAGCCATGGACCATATGAAATCCTGAGGCTCCCTGATATAATTAATTGGAACTTTGCCATATTGAAGAGCAGCATTGTCACCACCCGTATGTGACTCTTAAACAAGGCACTGTTACACAACCACTTCCCAAGTGCAAGTGATTTGAAAGCACTTTGTACCTCTTCAAACACTTCAAACCGAAGAAACACTTCACCTGAAGAAACAGGCATTGAGTTACCAGCAGAACTGCCCAATTCATTTAAATTGCTGTAAGAAAACGAATTACTCAAGGGGTTCAATATGAAATTTTTAGTTTTTCCTGATCTTCAGGTTGTCTTATCTAAGTGTCACCTATGGGTGATGACCTGTGTTTAGGCATAGTTTTCAGACATGACAGGGATATTGGTACTAAAATGCTTCTGCAAACCTTAGTCATTTAGGATAGTGCTCATTCTAAGCTAGACATTTAAAAGCTGTGTCCAGCTTAAGCCTGACACCAAGGCATCCTCCAAAGTCAGCAAAAGGAATAAGCATATTTCAAGATTTCCTCATCTATCCACAATGCTGAGCCTCAAATGACTAGCTTAAACTAGCTGCCTAACTTCTAGACAACTGAAGTTAGGTAGGCTGAGCCTCTTAACTAGCTGTTCTCACTGACAGCAGGAAACCTGAAAAGCCAACTAATATTGTATAAAATCCTCCCTTCCCCCAAGTGCTTCTTTCTGATGGTGCTCTTCAGAACGAGAATCTATTACATGGATTTGTGTTATTTTGCCAAAACTGCCTGCCACCATACAGCATCGGTGCAACTGAGGAGCCCTGATGGTACAGGTCCCAAAGTCAGAAATATGCTGCCAATTGCATATACAATAAATGCTTTTAAATCTTTTTATGAAAGTCCCATTGATATAACTAGTAATTATTCAAGGAAAGGAAGACGTGAGGGGCATATTTGCTAATAACTTAGGCTTCTATGGCAGTGGATGCTGGGGTTGGGGCCACACTACCTCTTCAGTGACTACTCTTAGGAAGGGTTAATATCTCCTAGCAGTATTATCTGTTCTAGGGCTAGTGTGAGATGAGCTGCTGACCTCTTTCTACTATTTAGTGGGCAAGTGCTAAAAAATACACTCATCACCACCAAAATTAAAAGTGATTGATGTCCTCTGGGCCATCTCACCAGGGAAGCCAGCAGCCAGGCAGACATCAGTGCTGGCCTACCTGCCCACTTTCACTGGGGTCACAGCTGCAGAAAAGCAGCAGGAAGTAGTGTGGATTGCTGTATCTGTTTCTAGGACTTTACTCCCAACGGGTGTGAATCCAGGGCCTTTCACCAGGAGCACCATCAGTAATGTACTTACCTGGGTAAGAGTCCATCCTGTTTGCTGACTAAGTACAGAAATGGTGTCAACAGAAGGCAAATCCAGCTCTTCAATTTCATGTTCAGTGAGTGCCAGAGCAATGCGGCCCAGGGAAACAATATGATAACTCTTCCAGTCTGGCAGCAATCCCCAAACCTTTAGAAGAGATTCATTAATGCCTAATAGATCCTTATGTATCTTCCTCTACATACACCATTCTCAACCCCCTTGATTTATAAAGTCCCAATACCAGCAGTATGCCTCTGCACACCAAAGGCAGAGCTTGTGTACTGTGAAGGTTTTCGAGGTTCTACACTAATAATGGTCAGTTTATCTAAAAATGCTGTAATTTATACAGCTTGAGCTTGTTGGTAAGTCAGCACAGGGACTCCTGGAAGTGTTGCTGTACAAGCAAGTGCCACTAAAACCAATGAAAATGCAAGTCTGCTGAGATCCACACTGCTACACCACTGCCATAAAAACAGCACCTGGACAACCCAGGCTTCCACAGTAGCTGCAATTACTTTGGTAGAGTGACTTTAAATTCCCTTTGTGACCAGTTATTCTGGCTCAGTCATTGACCAGAAAAGCAGAAATCAAAGTAGAGAATCAGGTAATGCAGACAAACAGCCCACTACTAAAGTTCTGATTTCTAGCTTGTGTGCATGCAGTATAAAAAAAATAAATGATTTAAATGTGTTTGTACATATTGATACAGTTAAATCTGTAAAGCTCTGTAAAAACAAAGAAATAAGCAGGGGCTCTTCTAAACCAGTACCAATGTATCTAAACTGAGAAGTTTCAGTGTTTTTAACCTTATCTGTGATATAGTTGCAGTGATTCAAAAACTGTCACAGATCAACTCTGAGAAAATTTTGATTTCAGGAAAAGGCCTTTCAGAATAAGGAACAATGAAATTCCATCAAGAGCTGAATTTGCAGGGGGTAGAACTGCCAATTACATTTAGTTGGAAATGACAGAACACAGTGATCAGCAGTCAGTATCTCTTAGGATGTGGCCAATTGTCTTTACGGAAAAAAGACACTGTTTTTTAGCTGGAGGAAGCAACTTGAACAAGACAGGTATTACATAAAGCTCCCTGTAAAGGTTTCCTGTATTCCAGCAATTTTACCTTATGTCAGTCAGTACATGATGTTTTCTAGTATATGATTGTGCTGCTAATTCCCCATAGAAAAATGAAACTAAAAGCGCAGTCCTAGGCCTAGTTGATCATTCATGCTCTCTGATTCATGGAAATATTTATTCCATTTTCAGGACAGCTACAATAGAACATTAAGAAAGGCCAAAGCTGGTAAGGACTTGCTGAAGGAGAACCTCTACGGCTGCCTACTAAATAGTGTTTGCACCTTCAGATACTTATGAAACTGCACAAAATGCATAAAATAAAGGGCTGGATCTCTGGAATAACATACTCCTTACATAGAGCTGCAGACTATCTGCTGTTCATAGCAATGTGCATATCCAGCACAGAACAGCCTTGGAACTGTCGAGGTACTTTTCTCAACTATGACCCTCAGGTTAAGGATTTGTTTAAAAGATGCTTTTCTGGGCCTGAGTTTCCACCAGATCTTTTATGCTGGTTTTACGATGTCATAAAGAACAGAAAAAGAGTCTAAGCCTGGGAAATTTTAATCTTTTCCAAAGAAAATAGATAGTAAAAAGCATTACCCCAATTTTAAAGCTCTTAATTCTCTAGCTTAAGAAGTACATGAAACACATGCAGTTATAAATGTCATGTGTCTATTTCTTGATCTAGGTCATAAACTACAGAATGTGAAGTACTTCACAAATAGCATTATCTGACAGCGCTGGATGAAATCTCAGATATGATGATATAAATAAGACAACACATGAAACTGAAATACTCTTTTGTCCTCATCCACCTAGAGACTGCAGATCCATACATCTGTTACTATCACAGAGCTTGGAGACCTTCCACTTATGAGTGAGCCAAGCTTCTTACTTTCATTAGACACAATCTGATAACTAGACTTTTTGAATTAGTTTGAAACAATAAGCAGTACACAGTTCCTTTTAGGGAAAATTAATCGATTTAGAAGAAATTAAAGCTGGCTTAATCAAACCTTTAATCAAAGATGCCCTTTAGTTAAAAACATAACAGCATCGTATGCACATAATTACAAAGAGCTTTCCCTGTATTGTCTGATTTCTCATGCTTGACTTTCACTGTAACAGCCTGTTGCATTTTGCAAATTAATATATAGGAAGTCTGCCTTTGTCTAAAAGCGATCTATCCTCAAACACTCATATAGACAGAGTATACTTTCATGCAGTGCACTACAGATCTGTGTATCTTTGAATTGCATATAGGTGGGATATGAGTGCATCAAACTTGTTGGCAATTTCTCTACAGCAGGTATCACTCTGTAGGTATATGATTATGCCACACTGCTGTAAAATGTTTTAGTTCCCACTATCTTGGATAAGCACTGGCTTTATTTTCTTCTAGGATTGTGGGTTTTTTTCCCTCCCTTTTCCTACCACATCTCCATGCTGACAGAAGGAAGATGTCTTGGGAAGAATGCCTTTCATTCTTCCAGCTGTTGTCCTGCTGCAACAAGGCAGCAGAGACAGAATTGCAGGGAGTCACCATCTGCCTTTGGGAATCTGGTTAGTGCCACTTCTCTTCGAGCAGTTGCAGTACAGGAGTTTCAGAAGTGGAGCTTCATTGCTAAAAACTGTACTGTTGGTCTTATCTACCCAAAAGTCATGATCAGCTCTCCTATTTTGGCTGCAGCTGGTGGTTTAAGGAGATGCTGCCCAGGCCCCCTTCTGCCCTGCTCTGCTTTCCTCCAGAGGTCACAGCCTCAGATCTCCAAGCATGTGCAATTGTCCTACTCACAACCAACTGCACTTGTATATGCTTCCTAACCTCATTCTGTCAGAATGATCAAATGGACCCTAAAAATGACTTTTAAAATGTTGGATGATTTTGACAGAACGGGATTACAGAGAAGCTAGCCATGCAGAGATGGAAACAGAGCAGATAACTTCCAGCAGATGCTGGTGACAGGAAGCTGAAGATCAGTTGGGGACGGTAACATCTTCACCTCTGGGTTTTCTGCAACCAAAACAACTTGTTTTACTGCACCCTAAGGCTTTTCCTTGCTGAAACACAAGTATGTTTGGGTTCCCTGGCAGTGCAGACAACCACAAAGCAGCAAGAGGTCACCCCCAGGGAGAAGTGCAACACCAGCAACAGGGATGGAACGACATCTGACTTCTCTCACAGCCTACAGCTGGCTAAGGCAGCACTGCTCAGAGCCCAGACACCTTGCTGATGCTCTGCGCCAGACACAGGGTGCTGAACTGCATATCCCTCTGCCCTGAGTACCCTGGCACAGATCCTGCGCTGCAGTGCCAGATGAGGAGAGGCTTTAGTCCCGCACTGCTCCTGCAGTACGGGCATCACGTACAGAATGAAGCCAGGGCAGGTACCTCTCTGAGGAGCTCAAGAGGAGCTGCACTCCTGCACTCTGAAAGAAAGAGGTGCCGGAAGTGCTGCAGGAATGGTGATGAGAGCTGAGACTACAGCCCTGTTTCTCTCCATGAATTTACAGCCTGGCAAATATAGAGGTCTTCTTTCTGCTCTGCTTCTGTAACTTGCACTCACCAGTAATACCCTAGTAAAGACAGACTAAATGCATGTGTGCTTTTTTCCTCCCTAAAATCTCCCATCGATGGGCTTGTCCCTGCCTGTGACAAGGAGGGAGATCAAGCTTTATTCAGCTAATAACAGTATCTCTCAGTCAGTTTGGGTTTATACCACTGTAAAATATATTTAACATTGATGTAGACAGTTTAATGTACCAAATTTAATTCTCAGCCGACCAATCAACAACCAATAGTACTGCTTGCTGATTTTTCATTTATGAAAGAAAAGTGAGAAGCAAGCAACTGAAAAGAAATTAAAAGCACTTAAGTTTTTCAGCTGCCAATAGCTCAGAACTACTTGCTTGTTGACTTTAAAGCAAGGGCAATATTCTTCTATCACCATCTCATATTATTTTTCCGATAAACAATAGATATTCTTGCAGCAGTAGTGACATTGCCATAGCACAGTTATTTTAGAACTGCACAGTTCAATAACAGCAAATCAAATTATGGATTTAATTTTCCTTCAGAGACAGGACAGTTACCTGTTTGGCTTTTTCCTTCAAGGCAATAAGCTGAGAACTGTTAAAACCAGAGACAGTCCCAAGAAGTTCCACATTTTTGTCAAAAGTCCCTGCATCCATGCATTGCAGTTCGTGAACTGACCAAAAGACATTTGCTTCTGCTAATTTAATGATTTCATCTGAAGAAGGAGCTCTGGTTCCCAGGCAATCTAGAAAAAAAGTCAAACAGCAAGAGTTGTCTTCAAGGAGACTGAAAAAAAGAAATCAAAGCAATATATAGAGATTTAAGAAGGTGACAGTTCGTGAATTAACTGCAGCTGATGTGATACCAATAAATTAATTATCTTGCAATGAAATAATTTCTTTAAATATTTACATTGTTGAATATTTACATTGTCCTAGATATAAAACTAGAATCTGCCTGACTTGAAGAAACCAGTTGTATTCTTTGTCCTCCAAAGGCAGTGCATGCTGGAAAAGAAAACAACAGCAGACATACTTCAAGTTACAATACAGGACGGCGCAATAAAATTAAAATCTGGATGTGTGCAATAAGAACAACCTGTATCTTGAAAGTTTATTTCAAGTCTAATTCCCTAAAGGCATCAAAACCCAGGCAAGAGCTCATTCTGAGGTAAAACCATTGTTCTCTGGGAGCCTTGCTTTATGTAAGAATGAAATGCAAATCTTTGGGATGACCTCGGTGGAAGTCTCCATACAGCTATGTCATTGTTCACAGAAAAATGCTGCAGCTGAATAAACTTCACATTCAAACAGCACATATGTGATTCCAGTTCAACAGGAAAAATAACAGACATGAGAGGTCCTTTTACTCTGAAATACCCTGACAAAGATGTATGTCTTGCAAGGCTTGCCTGACATTTAAACAAGGTGAAGACAGAAGCTGGCTGTGTCAGAGAAACATGGTGCTTGTTCTTTATGTCAAGCATGTTGTTAAAATGTCAGGATCTAGAGAGGGCTGCTCACTTACAACAGAACTGTAATGGACAGAAAAACTCCATTTAAAAAATCTTATTTATGGTCAGGTTCTGGTGCTATGCATGATCAAATGAGACAGTTTCCATTCTGTGTTTTAACAAATCCTGGTCTCTGTTGGCATAATCTACCTCTAATATTGATGGAAAGCGGAAATTAGAACCCTAATGTAGCTGCTTACCGCTCTCTCTCTCCTGTCACTAATTTAGGAAAACCTTATTAAATAATTATCTAAAACAAATAATCCCTACATGTCTTCAGATATGGTTGTTACCAGTAAAAAGCAAGAACTTCACAGATGCTGTGCCTGAGCTAAGCTCCCCCATATAGACAAATTAAAGTGAGGATGTACAAAGTTGATTTGTACTTTGGAAGGAGGCAGAGAAGAGATTTATTTGCATCAAAGGAAGCGCAGTAGTGGGTAGAACACCGAAAAGACTGAATCTGTTGAGCAAATGAAAATGTTGTTCAGCTTCCACTGTACCAGCTGACATTCTGCTCTCCCTTTACACCCCCCTCTTGTGAAGCTGCATTGTTTCACTTTCCCCTGCTGCAAAAGGTCAGCTTTTATCATGTAAATACTACCCATCAAGACACAATGCAGTTCCCTTCCCCAAGTCAAGTAAACCTAATATTTTGTGTTCTTACAAAAAAAACATTGATGTTATTATTTGTAACACGCCAGATACACTGGTGCGATTATAGAGGGAAATACTAATTAGACTCCTGGCTTTGCTTCCTGTATCTGATGCTACTTCACTCTTTCTTTTGCTATATAATTGCATTTAGTTTGATGAAGAACATATACTATATATAATATAGCATAATATCTCAGTGCTTGAAGTAACTAGCTTGAATTCTTTTTCCAGCATTGCCACTGCTTTCCAGTAGCACCTCAGACACATGATTTCCGAGTTTTACCTCCTATTTTCCATTTTGCCATAAGCACTACCTTTTTTTCTTGATGCAGACATAGATGTAGGAACTCTGACACTGCTAATTGTTACTGTTATTAACATTAGCTTACAATGGGACTGCGAGAAATGTAAAATAGCAGGCTGGTACCATGAAGAGCATCAGTGTTATTCCAGAGCCATTTTCATAATACCCGAATTTCTAGTGAGTTACAGCTATATCATAATATGAGATAAGAGCCAAATCAGCCATAAAATTTAATTCCTTATTGAAACCACTGTGTGAGTTGTGTGGGGTTGATGTTTGGTAACAGAACTTCAGTATCACACTTGAACTGTGGAAATATTTCTTAGACTAGCATGAAAAATCCTTTAATTTTTTATCTTCCAGATTTCCCCCCTCAGCTGAGCTCTTGCACCCCAAATGAATGACAAGTCCTCATAGCCCTGGAGCCAAGTTACCCTTTGACAAAGATCCTTAGCTTCACTGGCAGGTTTATATTGGTCCTTGCAATGCAGATGAGAGTGCCCTGCAGCTGCGCTGTACAGGAGTTAGTGTGCTTAAAGAAGTCTTTGGGATTCATGTTGTTGTGATCTCAGCCTAATAAAGCACATGTAAGGACACACACATACAGAATTGCCTGATGCTGAACCTCTAGTCCTGTGTCCCATGTTTAAAGAAATATGACTGGTGATTTGATGGTTTACTTGTTAAAGGAAGAGTGAATTTCATTCATATAGATGGACTAACACTCTGCTATTCCACCATATAGATTCTGCATTTTTTAGAGCATGTTAATTGTGTAATAACTCCTCTGATCAACAGAGGTCATGCTTTTTCCTGGGCTGTATAAAAATACAACTCTGTAGAATACCCTCTGTCTTTCTCTGTATACAAATACAGCAGTATCAGGAGCAAACTCATTCACAGAGACACACAGTTATCATTATACAAGCAGATGGATTTCCATGGTGCCTCAACGGCTTGCTGAGAGCTTGGACCCGTATTCTGTTTGGCAGAGAACCAATGGGGAAATTTTCAAAGACATAAATGCAAACAGTAACAAACTCCTTGAAATTGCTGGGGTCTAAATTCCTATTAGCACTTTCTAAAGCCTCCCCCCTAGCAGAGCTGTTATCCATTGCCTAGGATGGCATAGCTTAAAAATTCTGCCTAGGTGAATTTCAAGTAAGAGAAAGAATAAAGTTATTGTAATAACAGAATATAGTCAAAGAATGTACCTTATATGAAGAAGGTATTAGAGTAAAGTATTATTAGAGAAGAGATTCAGAGCAGCCCTGAGGAGAAGGACGTGGGTGTGTTGGTTGATGAGAAAATGAACATGAGGCGGCTTCAGTGTGCGCTCACAGCCCAGAAAGCCAACTGTATCCTGGGCTGCACCAAAAGAAGCGTGACCAGCAGGTCGAAGGAGGTGATCCTGCCCCTCTACTCTGCTCTCGTGAGACCTTACTTTGAGCACTGTGGGCAGTTCTGGTGTCCTCAACATAAAAAGGACACAGAACTGTTGGAACAAGTCCAGAGGAGGCCACGAGGATGATCAGGGGACTGGAACACCTCCCGTATGAAGACAGGCTGAGAAAGTTGGGGCTGTTCAGCCTGG
>WYDI02009935.1:0-13694 GCA_009867235.2 Psittacus erithacus
CCTTGGTCAGAGTAAACATTACTGAGCAGCAGCTAAAAACATCGGTGTTATCAGCGCTGTTCCCAGGCTGAAAGTCAGAACCACAGCACTGCAGCAGCTACTAAGAAGGAGAAAAATGACTGCTACTGCTGAACCCAGGACAAGATGAAAAGTCATAATAAAATAAATTACCTGATGACTAATGCATGCCTTGGTCCAAAAGAACCAAAATTAGCACCCTGTCCAGCCAGGCAGGGACAGGAGGTGAGATGGGGTTGCCTCTGAAGGCACTGGATTCAGTTTTAAAAGCCAAATTGTATTCTGCACCATAGGCATGGGTCTCACTCTGCATGGGCAGAGGGTCACAGCCATCCTCCAGATACAGGCACGTCTTGGGTGCTGCAGCCCTGATTTACACACAGCCCGTTCAGCATCTGCGGGAGCAGGGGAGGTGCAGGGGGACCCCAATGGCTATGAGGGAACAGCGATGGCATCGAGGGCAGAGAGCACACTGAAAATGGGGTGTGCAGAGCCTGGCAGATGGTGGGGCTCTAGGGTGCATGCACAGTTGCTGACCCAGATCCAGCTGGCTTACTGGCTTCCACTGTCTATTGAGGTTTCCAGACCACTCTTAATTTCCTGTGCAGGAACCTGGTCAGGGGTAGGGACATAACTCAAGGGAAATAATACGGAGGTAGATCACACAAATGTGGTTTTGTGCCTTGTAAAATCTGTATTTAGAGGGTTGCAGAAAAGCACCAGATCAGAGTAAATGACACCAGGACTGTATTGTCCCACAGAATAATTGACATGTCAAAAATGCAAGAGTAAATCTAATACCTGCAGCAGCAGTTGCTTCATAGAGTAGTCATTTAATTGAAGAAAGACATCCCAAAGACAAATTACATCCCTCTCCCACCAAAGCTTTCTCCATATTAAAAGGGATGTTAATGGTGAGCCCCATGGGAAAGATGAGAGTTAACAGCATCAATATTCTATCTCAGGTTACACACAAAAAATCTTTGCATTCAGTTGCCATTTGTGTTGCTGTATCAGAGGTGCCCGGATGTGGGCTAAGACTGTTTTGTGTTAGAAACTGTACAAACAGAGAATGAAAATGCTTCTTGTCTACTGCCAAATACTTACCAAGAAATAAAAATGAATATCAGTAATCCTGATTGACAAATAAGCAAGCCCATCGAAGTAGGTGCACTGTTACCCATATTAAATCTCAAGGTGTGTAGAAGAAATCTCAGGCAAATGGGAAGAAATAAATCTCAAACATAATAGAATCTCTTAATGCTTGTCTTACAGAACATTGTATATTAATCCCATGAAAGTAGCCTTGACGTATTGTGCTGTGTGCACTTTGAAAACTGTGATAAAGTAGGACACTTTTAATAACCTGAAAAGCCTTCTGAATTTTGAACCTATGGTATCATAGAATCGTAGAATAGTTAGGGTTGGAAAGGACCTTAAGATGATCTAGTTCCAACCCCCCTGCCACGGGCAGGGACACCTCACACTAAACCATGTCACCCAAGGCTCTGTCCAACCCGGCCTTGAACAGTAGAACCTGTGTGTGGCTGCAGCTGAGGAGGGTGTTCCCTGGGTTTTGTGTACCTGTTGGTTTGCCACCAAGATGAAAGTGTGAATGACAACACAATCTTTGAGCTCCTTTCTGGGGTGCATAAGCAGAAATGCTGGGTATGAACCCCAGAGAATATTTCATCGTGCCTGAGGTGTCCACTTTACCACTAGTTGAAAGTAGGCTGTGTATAATAGCCTCGTGAGTCCACAGAGATACATACAAGGGTTTAAGACCTCACATCTCTCTGTGGTGTAACTGTGCGTGTGCTCGTAGGTACTGGCAGCATGATGGGGAGCATGGGGACCTGGCCACACTGGAAAAGGCAAGCGGGGTCCATAGCTCAGAGCTGAAGTCTGTGGCCTCAGCTGCCTGCAGGGTTTATTAAGCTGGCAGTGTTTTGCATGGTGCCTGCCAGATAACGGGCTCTGGGCAGAGCTGTTTAAGACTGGATCGTCAGAGGGAGGAATAAAAAGCCATCGGCCCTTTATTTCAGGTGAAGGAATTAAATAAAAACAAAATATCAGAATAAACATGTACAAAACGGCCACTTGAAGAGCTCGTGAGCCCTGCTCAGTCCGTGCTAATGTCAGAAAGCAAAAGATTAGGGATATTATTAAATTTATTTTAATGTATTAAATATATAACAATTATTAAATACATACCTTCTTACATAGAATTTCTAAATAAAATATCTGAAATATATATTTTGCCCATCTATACATGAGCAGCCTAAATGCTGGGTATCAGTAGGAGAGCCTTGCTGCTGGAGTGGGTGCTGAGACCGTTAAGAGGAGCTATCCTAAGAGATGTGTAAGGTATCAGTGCTCAGCATTCCTACCCAGGTGTGAGCAGTACCCTGCAGTGATCCAGGCCCAGAAGGGAAGTGCACCCAAAGAAACCCTGCCCAAACCCCTTCCAGGCAAGGGAGCCCCAGGCAGGACAGGGGTTGGGGGTGGACGGGGAGATACCGGAGTCACTACTTCCCATCTGGTGTTGGTACAGAAACATCTCCTCATGTTTCAAACTGCTGCCAAGAAGCCCAAACAAAACCAGAAGTAATACATTGAAATTAATTAGTTTGCTCAATGTAAGTAGTGGCAAAGCTGCACACTGGAGACAAGTGCATTGAGCTCCAGCAGGTACCTTACTCCCAAGGAGTGAGCCTGTACTGTGTGATCCCTTCATCGCAAAGAAAATCTCTGTCTCTACAACTGCTGAACAGCCACAGAGTCCATTTTCACTTGTAGTTTCTTGAAGTGGTATTGCTGACACCCTTCATAGGACGTGCCACAAGCCAAGAGCAACCACCTGCAGTCTACAGGCGCAGTGTGTGAATCCCGCTCCCAGAGGGGCTCCATGGTTGGATGACTTGCTGCTCTCCTCCAACAAGCAGCAATAACCAAGCACAGGGATTTCACTGCACAGACTTCTTTTTAAACCCTTTGATTCAGTGACACAACAAACATGTCCAAGCACTTTTATCCCTTCAGGTGGAGAGGCTGCCTTGTAGCTCATGGCTGCTCTCTGTTCTGCAGCATGCTGGCATTCACCATTAGCATCCCTGTCCTTTTCAAATTCGAGAGATTTTTCGCAATGATCTCAAACTTTTCTAGGTAATGAAAGATATTATCCAAAAACTAAGGGGCAGACTTTAGAAAGACCTTAAGTAACCAAAAATTATATTTTAAGGGCATAACAAACAGTAAGAGCAGTTGGACAACCAATGTACTGAGCACTAATATACCAAATGCAAATAACACTGTCGTTTGTGTGAAAAAGCAGGTTGCAGCTGAGCTCTCCCCAGGGAATTTCCTGGATCAGATGCCCAAATCTGGAAGCCCCGAGAAGCCAGGCTCTGCAGAAAAGGAGACTGGTCCATCCTCCCCATTGCAGAGTGATAACAGCATCATTTGCAGTCGCTGCTGTTGCGCCAGAGCTGAAGCAGTCCCTTTGCAACACAGGCTCCAACCCCCGTTGTGCCAGTGGGACCTGGTGGCTCATTGCTCCTCTGGGCTGTTCAGAGGAGCTGCTCTGGAGGTGGGTTGTACTTGAGTGCTGTATTAACTGCAGGTGGACCTGCTGTGGAGAGAAGAGAGGGGTGTGTGTCTCATGTAATCCACACCAGCTGTGGGGAAGTCAATAGAAATCTTTTTACGTTCTGCAGTTCTAAGATGCTGCTGTGTGGTGCTACACATTTAATTGGAAAACCCCACTATTTCTGCAATCTTAAACATTTCAGGAGGTTTAAATCCCTCAGACCCTGAGTAAAAGTCCAGTGGGTATCTCAGACTCTGAAAATCCAGGCAGCAAGATTGAAATATCAAAACTGGCTTTGGAGCAGTCACTGCTAACCTGAGTGCAGCCTGGCGTCTCTAAGGATGAAAGGTGATGTGCAGGAAAGGTCAGCTGAATTTCCTCTCTTTCAGATAAAGTCACGTACCTGCACAGGAGGTGGTTTTTATCACCAGCTGGGCATGGCTTGGTCTTCCCTCAGGCTGGGGCTTTCCGGGCTGAAGTGTAGCTGTTAAGTTCATTCAGGATCTGATGGGCAGTTTCGTGTAAGTTCAGAACAATGTGGTGAATTGAAGCAGAACTAGAGCAAACTTTGGACTGGGAAGTGCAGAGAAAGCAAGACTTCCCTCTAGTGTCTGGGAAGGCAGCGAACAGAGCAAAACCAGGAAACCCAGGAGCATTTGTAAGAGAAAAAGACACAAAAGACAGTAAAATAGAAGGGCTAAAAAGAGTGCATAAATGGGATATAAATGTAACCTACCTGTTGTTTTGAATGTCGAAATGAGGTTCCTGGTAGGCAGATTTCAGTGATTTGCTTTGGTAGTTAATGTTAGTTAATTCTCGTCATAATGAGGAAGGTGTAGGAAGTGGGAGCATGCTGACAGAAAGGATCCTCTATTGAAGAGACTGGAGAGGAGGGCAGCACAGAAACATGGCCTGGGCAAAGAGTGGGGGAGATGGTCTGAGCCAAGGCCCTGCAGAGGTTATGTGGTTTGAGCCCTGTAATAAGAACCACTTCTTTTTCATCCTTCAGTTCTACCACTGAGGCCTCAGGCCAGGGAAGAAGCCCTGAGCTGGTGTGGCACCTCAGTCAGCGTGGGAAGATAAGGGTTAGAAACCAATAAAGCCTACTGCGCAGTAGCAAGCCTTGGAGTGGTAGGTTGCGAGGTAGTTTTGGAAAAGGACTTTTCTGTTTCTTCTATGACAGACAGGTCAGGAAGGCTGTGCTGGTGGCTGGAGGGGTGCACGTGCCCACAGGGCGCTGTATTTCACTGCTCTGGGCTTATTTTCCTGTGGAGATAAAGGTGAGAAGCTCACCAGCTATTGATTAAATCCCTGTGTTCTGCTCAGGAGGAAGGCTTGGCAAAACCTTGTGTTACCAAAAGCTGCTTTGCTGCTGAAGGCAAGGGCTGCACATGGTTTCCACCACGCTTTACCAGAGCCATGCCTTTCAGTCTGTGTCTGTGTACCTAGGCAATACCATTCACGCTTTGTGGAGCTGAGCCTGTGTGAATGGCAGCATAACTACAGTCACTAAATCCTTTGTGACTTTTCGTTTTTTTTGTAAGGAAAAGAAAAATCCCCGTGGCATTTACAATAGACATTATTTGCTCTCTGACATTTGGGCTCATAAACCAAGGTCAACCCAATTCCTGTTCTTAACTTACCCCACTGTATCAGACAAGATATGAACTGACTGGCCAACCCTTTAAGTAGTCATACATCTGCCCCTGGCTCCCAGCACATGAGTTATGAAGACTGGTGATTATTTCAGTGATGATGAAGACAGCCTCAAGAAAATAAATGAGTCCTCCTTGAAATGTGTGTGGCAGAGCAGGGAACTGTCTGTGGGTCTTCTATAGCCCAGTCTGGTGCCATAATGACATTTTTTTTCGGTCCCACAGGTATTCAGGAGGGCTGCATGCACCAAATCAACAGCATGAGCTCTGCACCAGCAACCTGGGAGGAGAGGTACATGATGTAATAGGACAAGGTGTAATGGGTTCAAAGATAAATAGGGAAGATTTAGGTCAGATATAAGGAAGAAGTTCTTTACTGTGAGGGTGGTGAGGCACTGGAATGGGTTGCCCAGGGAAGCTGTGAACGCTCCATCCCTGGCAGTGTTCAAAGCCAGGTTGGACAGAGCCTTGGGTGCCATTGTTTAGTGTGAGGTGTCCCTGCCCATGGCAGGGGGGCTGGAACTAGATCATCTTAAGGTCCCTTCCAACCCTAACTATTCTATGATTCATTCTATGATTCAGTTCTCTGTTAGCAATGACTGCTGTTGGCTATGCATCTGCACCCTCAGCTTCAGGGTAGTGGCCATGCCCATGCTGCCTGTGCAGTGTATGCAGGCAGGGGTGTTGCGTCGCTCAGGACCTGCCAGTAAGGCTGGGCATTGATGGAGGGGGCTGCCCGGGGCTGTGCACCAGGGGCTGAGTGACAGTGGTTGCTGTCACTGACATCAGACTTGGTTGGCTTTAAAAGGACAAGAATCAGGCCAAGGCTTTCATAACTCCTTTGAAGTCAGGTCAGTTGAAGCAGCAGTAACAGCGGTTTTACGTGTTTGCATTAGCCCAACAGGGAATGGATGAACAGAAACAATGTAACACTGCTCTGGGCTGAGGGTTGGGTGAGTAACTATGGGAATAAATGGACAACCTTAGAGCTGAGAGATTCAAGTTTAAGACAAGGTCTGAGGCAGAGCATGAAAAGCAGAGGTTTTGCCTGATCTCCCTCCCCTCACTCCTCTTTTCTTTGAGAGGGAACTCCAAATGGCAGCATGTGCTTCAATAAAGTATCATTTCTAAAGGAGGAGAGAGATGAAGATATATTTAAGCTGGCATAAGATACTCTTGTCCTGCTGACCTTCATTGACCTGCTAGAAGAAGGATTATGTAGCGCTCCTTTAACTCAGTATGTACCAGGCTCACTCAGCCAGCAGTGCAGCTGGCCTTCTCCTCAGCCCCAGACACGATGCAAACCACATTCCTTGTAATCCAGAGCTTGGTCCAGCATCAATTTCTCGCATCAGCATTTTGACACCCATCAGAAGCACAGAGAGAGCAGAAGCACTGTAAAATGATACAGCAATATTAACCCCGCAAAGTGAAAGGGAGGTAAGGATCTGTCAGGTAACGAAGCTTTTGTAATGGGTTGTACAGATTTGTTTGCTGATAATGGCTGAAGGAAAACAAAAATCATAGGCAGCTGCCTTGAGACAAAGATAGAGGAGTGCTAGGAGTTAGAGTGTAGTGGTGAGCAGGAGGCTGAGGGAAGTCCCATGTGTCCATCCATGCTCCCACCACCAGCATGTCACAATCCAGATGTTTTTGTTCACCTACTTGGCTTTAAGCAGTAAGGCCATGCAGAGTCCCAAGCCGTGTCATTGATACCTACTTCCATGTTAGTAAGCACCTTTTTCTCTTGGATAGGATGCAGGCAGGGAACAATGTAGAGCACAAGTGTCTTTACTCACCTTCCTGTTACTATATAGAGCCCTAACATGGACCATTTTTGAAGACACTAACTGCCCTTCTTACAGACAGAAACTAGTTTAATTGCTGTATGCATGCTTTCCTTGAATGCAAAATCTCCCAAGCTTATCCAGAAAACAACAGAAAAATATACTACTTGACTAATTTCACCACATACCAGACCAAGAAATGCTGGTGTTTTCAGAAATGAGTTATCATTCACTTGTGAATGGATTCCATTCATTTCAGTTTTATTGGCAGACATAAGCTGTAAGAAAGCATGAAAAATGTATTAGGCGAAGTATCTCCCAAACTGAAGCTGCGCAGGCCAGAGTGGCTGGTGTTCACCCTGCTCTTCTCACAGCCTTGTTGCCGGAGGAACATGGAGGAAGCTGTTGTCAGGCTTCTTGAGACCGGGTGCTGGGTGCCTGTAGCAGTTCCTCTGACATCAGGTCACGTCGTTGGTACTAGCAAGATGGTTAAACAGCCTTTCCTGGCAGGGCTGTGAAAAGTTGCCATTTTGGCTAAAGTCCCAAGAAAACTGTAGCAAAGAGAATGGAAAAGGACAGAATAGAACAATTCATAGTTTATGTTGTGCTGAGTGATGCTGGGAATGGACCACAGCATCAGCTGCTTGGTATGGCACACACCGGTCATCCTGATATGCTTATGTTTTGAACCATGCTTGCTGGAGCTGACAACAGCTTCTAGAGATAATTTAAAAGCAGCAAGGAGGGCTGAGCACTGTGGAAAAGAGGGCATCACATGCCAGTCTCTTTTAAACTTTATCTCATTTTCCAAAAGAGAATGGATTTACAGGATTGCCTGTGTTTATGCTGATAGGAGCTCAGCTTACAACAGAAGTATCTTTTGTTTGTGACAGATACAGTCCACTTTTATCTCATGTGAGTGCCACACAGCATAAAGACCCTCAGGCTTTCCAGGTTTCAAAGCTATGAGTTTAAATTAGTTTTTATTGTGGTTTGTTTTGGTGGGTTTTAATTCACTGTTTACAACAGGTGTGGGTGATGCACCAAGCTGAAACATCACTTTGCTGGTAAGGAATCATTTTAGCTACCTGTTCCTTTAAATCCTGCTGAAGATCTGCAGGTTAGTTTCAGTTATTACAGTTATGCCTATGGCAGGTGGGCTGGAACTAGATGATCTTAAGGTCCTTTCCAACCCTAACTATTCTATGAGTCTATGTTTTGTGTGCTGTAAGATGCTTATGTAGTCACCACAGAGTATATCCTTTGGTGTAAAAAGAGGGCAGTGACACACAGTACAACTGTATGAGACACGGTATCTGCTGCCTTCGGGTCTCCAGCTCTTTAAGCAGACAGCAGCTTCTTTATTGGGAAGTTCTGGGTACACCATGGATTGATAGCTGCTTCAGAGTGCGTCCAAATCCCAGCCACATGCTCCTGAGCCAGGACACACAGAGGGACTGCCTACAGGTGTCAGCTCTGCACTACAGAAAGCACATGAACCAAGTCAAGAGCAGGTGGAAGTTTGTTTTTTGAATCAAAGCAACCTCACATCACACCTGTTTTACTGAGAAAGTAAAGACTGGAATATCTCATTTACTCCTGTTCTCACAGCTTAGCCAAAGGAGAACTAAAGACACACCCATCATATTTGTGTCCTACAGTTGTTTTTCTTTCTCGGAAATATTTGTATTACTACAAGTAAGTTTTAAACTATCAAATCTGTGTACTTCAACAATAAAAGCAGCTTCAACCTTCTGCTTCCTTACATGCTCATTACTTATTTTTCTTTGCTATTGCCATCAGACTCCTATAAGGCAACACCCTATGGAATAAAACATGACCTAGTGATTCTACAGCAAACCCAGAGGAGCTGACAGACCTTCACTCAGAATAAGAGACTGCAAAACCAGTATTTTCTATCTTGAGTCTTGCAGTACCATGATGCTAATTATAAGGAATAGCTTAATATGGAAGAGTTTGTTACAGCAACTTACTGAAAGGGAAGCGCAAGAAGGCTGTTGATTGCCTGAGATTTTGACACGGCTGTTTTCCTGAAGGGGTGTGAGGCAATCAGTACTTGGCTGCAGAACTAAAAAGCAATGAGGGGAGGGGTAGTGGATCACAGTTTAGAAGCAGCAGGTGTGGAACCAGCTCTGCATAAGTAGGTCAGCTAATTAGGAAGAAGCATTTTTATCTACTGACTGAACTGCAACATAGGGACAGTGCTGAAATAATTAATAGCAAGCCTCCCATGTTAAATTTGTTAAATAGATTTAATATTAAGTGACCACCAAACAGAAATCAGCCTGTTGTATTAGTACCAAGATAAGAAAAAGATGGCATTCACTTTACTAATGGTTACGTTGCTTTGCAGCAAAATTAAGACTATAGGAAGTTACCAAGTTCAAGACAAACTCCTTGCTTCTATACAAGCCAAAAGGTATGAGCTAGATGAAACATGTACTTGAAAGTATTTGTTTCTTGGGGTGGTTCAAAGTGAGCTCAAATCCTGTAAAACTGAAGGCAAATTGTGCACTTAGAATTGCACAAAGCACATTAGATGAACACTCAGAATGCAGTTTTTCATGTAACTCTGAATTACACTTTGTCCTTCCAGAGCAGAGGCACAGCACAGGTCCACCTCAAGCTGTCAATGGACACACATCACCCATGTACAGCATTGGTTTTGGTTCATGAATTACAGGGGGCAGGAGCTGATGCTGGTACTCCTAGAAAAGTGAGGGTTGTTCCTGAAAACCAACCCAAAAAACCCTAAACCATTAACCTCTAAAGTTCTAAAAGCTTTTAAAACCACTTTGTTATAAAAATAATGATCCAGGAAATATTTTGTGGTAAGAATATTTTATATTTATATTTTTTTTTTACACTTTTAACACTTACAAAAACATTCAAACACAAAAAGTTAAATAACTTTGGAAGCAGAACAAGTCCTTCTGCCTACACACATACAGTAATTCCAAGCTGTTGGCACAAAAAGTAATCCACATTCGTAAAACCCTTACTACTATATCAAACATAAGTTAAGTAAATCATAGGCACTAGTTTATCAAATCCGTATTTCCACACATCTGCAGAAAATCTCTAAACACAGAGCCCCGTGATTTCCTGATACAAATAAACTGGTAATGCACAAAGGCTTTCTAGTAAACAAGCAGTCTGTCTTTTCAGGAAGTCACTTGCTGTATTTCAGGGGAGAACAGCAGAGAAAAGAACCCTTAGAAAACTTAAGCTGAACTTACCCAAGTGATGAATTACTTAACTTAAGGAAATGTACACAACAGTTTGATGCAGCCATGGTAAACCCCCCAATATCGTTATCTAAACTAACCTTCCAAATTTAAAAGTCAATCAAGTGTTTGATAAAATCCTCCCATTAAAATTCACCTTTTTTCAATGAAGACTGCAGCACTGCTTTGCTGAAATGTTAAAATTCAGGCTCTAGTGAGAACATGTGCATTTGATCTAGTCCTCTCCTCTGCTTAACAGTGACATGAGATACTGACACCCATCACCTGTGCCAGTGGATGCCACAAGGCTAGATCAGTGGTATGTACTGATCTACTGGTGCAAGGTAGTTTCTGTACCCCTGCTGAAAGCTTACTGAATTACAGTATATTTGATACCCTGACTTCAAAGTCTCAGCACAGATCTTGGTCTGAAGTGTGAAGTCGTTCATCAACCCAAAGTCTGCTTGAGTAATCAGAGCTGCAAATTAGCCTCCACTCCTTCCTATTTGGCTTCTTCCAAATCAAGTAGAATTTCATGGCTTTTCATCCAGGAATACGTTAATGCTGGCCTAAAATTCAAGTGCTAGAACTTCAGGGTTAGTTTTCCTCTGAGTGGTTGGAGTCAAAATGCACCAGCAGTTCCAAACTCAGATACTAATGGGGTTGAAGGCTACCTACCATCCAATCCAACTTGTAGTGTTCGTCAGTCATTGCACAAAGGATATACCATTCACATTCTCTTACTTCATCAACTGTACATCCAAAATACTGAAAAAGCTTCAAACAAAATCCCTTGCATTTAACTAGTCCCACCCAATACAACTTTAGTTACAAATGTTTGCATGATGTCTTCCAAAACAGAAAACAATGGTTCAAACGCTAAATATATGAATGAGTTGTCCAGAGCAAAATGTGTTAGAGTAAGTCAGAGTCACCAGAGGAATTTAATAGCTTGTAAACAGACATAGCAGGTTTCATACTCTTTTACCAGTAACGTAAGATACACGTAAGGCAAAGTACATATTTAAACACACTTACATGGGCAATATCTTCTGTAAAAATATTTACAATTTAAAATAAACCAGTTTAAGAAATGGATGAAAGTAAAAAAATAGGATACAGAAAACTCCCTCATACCATGGAACATCACCTAAATGAATATCATTTGGCATCAAAAGTCAACTCATTACCTTAAAATTTGTATGTTATAAGTGCATAGTTGTGTTTCCTTCTCTTTAGCTATCAGCATTTACAGTTGCTCCAGGCTGTAAGCATAGTGGTATGGTATTAGAACAAATTAACATTGTGACTTGTTCCTTCCTTTGTATGGAAACCTGCTATAAAAAAAAGTTTTCCCCAAATAGTGAGCCATGTGTTAAAAATGTGGCTACAATAGCAAAGGCCATCTTTCCTGAGCCAGGAACTTTAAGGTTAGAAAGATTGTACAACTGACACTAAGCCCTTTTGGCAATCGAATGTATAAGAGCATTTAAAGCTGATAAATCAACATAGGAAAGATGCAATCTATACTATTGCATTTGTGTGTGTCTGCTACATTCAAATGTTTAATGTTAATAAAACCCATGGCTACTACTTACTGTTCTGCTTAATCCTCCAAACTAACTTCCAATCCTTTCTAGAGGACGCACGTACCACTTTCCCCAAAGAGAATCTCATACAATTGTTAAAAGCAATGTTTCACTAGCACTGTAGCAGTCTGCAATCAGAATACTAGCTCTGATTAACATGTTTCAACAGTACATATTCACGAATCTTTCTGCTGAATTCAAACAGGCTGAAAATGAAGTTTTAAACAATGTAAGTTGACTGTTATTGTTGCTGTTTTTCAAGATGGGCATTTCTTTGGCATTCATTAGGTTTTTGCCCAGACATTGGCCACTGTCATAAATGCTCATACTGATACATTTTTAGCAAGCAAGAAAAAAACCCCTAGAACTGATAGCAATGTAATACAGACGTGATTGTATGACCACCAAACATCTGATGTTAGATGTCATTAAAGTGCTGCTTTATAATCTCTGCCAGATTGTGCTAATTAGAGACAGAGAGGTCTGGAATTTTTACAAATCCCAAAAGTCACATCTGAACAGTTTGTATAATCAAGCTGTCTTTTAGCCTGGTGAGGAAGCATCCATGAGCACTGGAACTTTGCATTAAGCTTTGCAGTTCAGTAGCAGCCATCTTTCCAACTCTCATCTTTCACGTTGCCGTAAGTTTTCGGAGCAGGCAATGACCTAAAATAAAATGAGATATTTTTCAGTTTCATACATAACTGCCAAAGTCTCCATCCACAATACATAAGAATTTAAACATTTTCTAAGTAACTGAAATATTCACACTTGATTCATTTGCTTTTCTACAATACAGATTAAGATAAACCCCAAAGTATTTTCAGTTTCAGGTTCTGTGTGTTGTATCTTGGCAACTGCCATGTCAGCTAAACATCTGCATATATAGTCAGAAAACATTTTGCTATTACAAGTTCGTATTCTCACAGAGAATACCTAAATACCCACCACCTAAAAATAGGCTTTTTCTCTCTCTCCCTCCCCCCCCGCCACAATGTATAAACAGGGAAATCCTTGTTTAGAGTTTTATATTTTGCTTATATCAAAACCTTGACATGCATAGATAATTCATTACTGTACCGTGTACAGACACTGCATTATACATTCATAGAAACATTTAGGTTGGAAAAGATCACCAAGTTCAACTGTTAACCCAGCACTGCCAAGCCCACCACTAAACCATGTCGCTGAGGGCCACATCTACTTGCCCTTTAAATACCTCCAGGGATGATGACTCAATCACTCCCCTGTGCAGCCTGTTCCAGTGCTTGACCCCCCCATTTTGGTGAAGAAATTTTTCTCAATATCCACTCTAAACCTCCCTGGTGCAGCTTGAGGCCATTTCCTCTTGTCCTATGTATGTAAACCTTAAAGAAAAAACCCACCAAAAACCAGCTGTGTAAGCGATGCACATGTCTATAGACAAGTTGCGGTTTGGCCAAGCACACTTCACTACTATTAAGAATTTCCTGTCAAAAACAACTGTTTTTTGTTGCACAAAGTTTCACACTGCTGACAGTGCAGATGCAGGCTGCAAAACAGTCATTACTGTGACAGTCACTTGTCATTCCTCTGCCCAGCATTCACTGCAAAACAGAAATCTTCCACTTTGCTACTGACATCTGTTCTATTTTTTTACAATACGGGAGACAAACTTAATCCTTTCTGTTTGTCATGGTTTAAGCCCAGCAGGCAACTCAGCCACGCAGCCGCTCACTCACTCCTCCCCCAGCTCCCAGAGGGATGGGGAGGAGAATCTAAAGAATGTAACTCCCACGGGTTGAGATAAGAACAGTCCAGTAACTAAG
>WYDI02009936.1:0-56579 GCA_009867235.2 Psittacus erithacus
TGGAAGGCTGCTCTGAGGTCTCCACACAGCTTCTCTTCTCCAGGCTGAACAGCCCCAACTTTCTCAGCCTGTCTTCAAATGGAAGGTGCTCCAGTCCCTGATCATCCTTGTGGCCCTCCTGTTTGTGAGTTTTGCACCCTCTCTGTTTAGTAGCATCAGCTTTTGTGTATAGAGAGCACTATCTTTCTGTAGTTACTGCAGTCTGTGCTAAGGACTGGTATGGCCGCTGTTATTCAATGTGGTGTCATGACACTTCCAATTTACACTGGGCATTATCTTAACAAGAAAGGCAAGGGTGCAGCAGTTTTTCTCCCCTCTTGATTTAAATGCATTTCTTCCAGTGTCCTCCCCTGCAACATTTTTTTTGTAGGGCTTCTTGACACGAGACAAATTCATACTGTTAAAGCCAGTGAATGGAGTCGTGAATGTATTTCTTGTCCTTGACAGCAGTGGCACTCAGCAAACTGAATAACTGTTTAACTATGCAAGGGTACTGAGCGTCCTCACATCAGCCTTTCAAGTCACTTTGGGAGGGTGGGTTTATTTGCAGGCAGGTGGAAAAGCTGTAAGAGAACTAAGGAGCAGGAGAGGATGGAAGGCAACATCGCTGTCTCTCCTTGCTCCATTGCACCAAGCCAGCTCACTGCTGCATTTTCTACCCTAAAAGTACTGTGAGGAGCCACAGAGGAACCTACTTCCTCTGAATTTAGAACCAAATAAGAGGAGACCCTTGTGGGGCAGCATGATCTCTCTTGGTTCAGTCCCACAATGTGATCCCTGCCCAGTGCTGAAAGTTAGCTCTCTGAACATCCCTTGTACCCATCCATTCGCAGACGTCAAGCAAGTGGCATCTTTACTTCAATCTCAGTATTTCTCCTCAGAGATGCTGCTGATTTGGGTTTTTCTCCCTCTTTTACCCACTTGGGTTTAAGTTGGTGGCGTGAGCACTGAAGAGCTGAGAGAACAGTGTAGCTTTCACAGCAAGCTGTGTCCTACAGAATCAGCAAGTAACAGAATCATGCCTAACACAGGGAGCTTTCAGGGCAAGGGCGATCACTCAGTGATGGTCAAAACTCCAAAATGACATTTACTGTGTGAGGAAGAAGCTCAGAAGTCTATACAAAAGCTATAAGACATTAACCAGCATCACCACACGCTATGTACACGACATTAACCAACAAACAACCTCTCTTGGTGTTATTTGTTGCATAATTTGTTCATTTGCATTATGAATATCCAGATCAATAAGACCAAATTCCTAACTGTTCATCTTCCTTGTAAGTATCAATAGATTAAGCCCTCTTCCATATGAATGAGAGTTAAATAGTGTGGACTAAAGAGAACACACTTCGATGCACTGGAAGGTGCATGAGAAGGCAGATACTGCTCTTACACATACATCCAGACCTGCACTGTGAACTCACTCTGCGCAGCAAGTTGTTTCTTTGGCTTTAGCATTGTTGCAGCTACACACGGAAGTAACAAAACAACTGATGTAGTGCAATGACCTCTGTTAAACAGTTATTTGACTGTTTCTGCTAATACCTCAGTGGGTCTCAAGCAGAAATTGCTCCTTCTGTCCTTTTATTCTTTTCTGCTTTCCTTTGTAATTTTAATTGCTGGCCATGCAGGACTCACTGGAGGCAAAACCACATCACTTCCTGAACAAACACAAGGGAATGGTGTTAGAGGGGAAGGCTCTGCAGGGGGAGTGGACAGGGTGCTGGGTGAAGCAGATGAGGTGCGTTCTGTGAGGGACCTCCCAGCACAGCAGGGAATGACAGTGAGTGTTTTGGTGCTAGGAGCAGAGCTGACTCAGCAGTGTGGCAGAGCTGTCCAGCTCGGGAAGCTCAGGTGTCTCCAGGCATGCACATGGCAGCTCTTGTTCTCTCCCAGCAGTGCCATCCTGTGACTTTCACACTGGATTTTTGCTCTCAGGAAGAAAAGCACTTCAGTATTCAGGGCAAAACCATGCTCATTTGTAAGTGGATCTGTGAAAAATCATGCTTTTTTAATGTGCTGCTTTGGTGACTGAGGAGATAGTGCAGCATCTATTTAACTTTTGCAGCTCCAAAACCTTTCTTAGGATCCCGTTTTAGCTCAGATAACTTCTGCTTTAACATCTCTTTGTCGTCATGTCTGTAGAACCACTTAATGTTTGCATTGGAAGTCCTTTCCTCAAAGGGAATTTTTGATCGATGACCTATCAGGAGCTACTGTTCTTGGCCTGGGCTAGCTGAGAGATGTGGAAGGGGCTGAACAGAGTGCCTGTGTTTATCTTCCAGGGAAGAAGCCCATCTGGACTTGCTCTGCCTTGTGCCTTGCGCTCTTTTGAGGGTCCAAAACGACAACTTTCTTTCACAATGACAATTACTTCTGGAACAAGCTGCCATACTTAGCAGTCGCTGCCCCATTGCCAATATTTACCTTGCTTTATTACATTACTATAAGCTTGGGCTGGCTATCAGAGCCAGTTGATGACTTTGGCAATTTGGAATCTGAAGGGCTCTTATGAAATTAAACACCGCCTTTGCGTGCCATCCGAGCCTCTAGATGGGCAAGGGAAAATAAATGTTCCAAAGGTTGTACTTTATATAGCCACAGACTTGACCTCTAAGTGCCTTAAAAGGCCTCACATACTTAAAGGTGCATTACCAGGCCTTACACTAATTCACTGTGATAGCTAAAGTGCTTTGTGTATACCACAAGAGACCAGAAGCCCTTGAGGATCCTTTAGAGCAGAGCATGTGGGCAGTTAACATTATTCAGCTTGAATTTTGTATTTGCAGCCAGTCATGAGTGAAAGTAGGGGTAGACTATTTGCATATTGTTTTGGTATAAAGCTGGAAAAATGCTTCCATATGTGTCATTCCTGTAACTTCATCCTGTGTGCTTCTTAGGTGCCTGGAAAAGCCTAAATAAGACAAGGGGTTTTCTTCTTCTCTTCTTCTTTTCTCTTGCCTTCTTCTCCCCACTGAGACTTTCTTGGGAGCATTCATCCCTCCCTCTCTGTAAGTTTGCTGCTCTAAGCAGGAATACTTGAGCCTGATTTTAATTCTTAACTAGATGGACATGATTTATTAATTCACATTTGAAATAACAATTGCAGTCAGAAGGAATCAGCTGAAAGCTTTAATTACACTGGAAAATCTGCTTCAGTGTAGCATGGCCCCATCCAGCTTTCCGAATGCATAATTATAATCATTTTTTAATACTGATATCTGAAAAATTGGGATGGAGACAACACTTTTCTGGTTACACTGCTTCAAAGCAATGCCTAAACCAGAAGTAAGGCTTCAAATACATCATTTTCTTACTTGCTTGTTAGTGCCCAACTACATACGGAGACTCATTGTGCAGGGGTTGGCCTTGGTGTTTTGAGTATTATTTTTACATCTATGCCAAGAAGCAGTTTCTGTGCCCAATTCCAAGGCAAAAAAATAAAGATGTTAAACTGTGAATGTGCACTGGCATGTGAGCTGAGATTAGGCAACTTGGGATCACTCCATTGAAATCATATATGGGCTTTAGAGACTGGGAATTCGTTCCTGTTCAAACAGTGACCCAATGGGGGAAGTAAGATGAGGGTAATTTAAATGAACCCAAAAAACAAACCACCAAACTTCCTGAAAAGCAAAAATGCACCAAAGAAACAGAAAGAAAACCCAAAGCCTTCCTTGCTCTAATCTTGAAATGATGGCAGTTGAGAGAGACATTGGCCCACTAGACCCAAATGAGGTAACACTTGAGCACTTCCCACTATGACTGCAGTTCCTGTCACCATTTTCTTAAGACTTGAGTATTTTCCTTCATTCTGTGTCTGCCTTCACTCCATATTTGTTGTTTTCTGACCATCTTTTATCTTCCCCATGACGCTTTTGCCCTCATTCTGTTATCTAGGTTAGCTATTCATTAAGTTCACTATTAAATTCACTATAAAACTGGTACTAGTTAAGGAAAACTGTTATAAAGTCAGTCCATTGAGAGATGATCCACACTTTATTTTGAGTCTGAGAAACCTAAAAAGTCTGTGCAAAGTTACTTCAAGATTTGGGTTAAAAAGGAAATCCAAAATTGCTCCGAGTCCTTGTTCAGGAATGTGATTTGGCCAAAAATTGATCATAGCCCTGGCTTTGAACATAAAACCAAGGGTTGGAGGTGCCTGGAATAGGTTTGTGTGTTTTCAGTTGTGAGTATGGATGTGATAGGACTGAAGTAAGGTCCAGCTGCCAGGGCAAAAAGCTAGAAGCAGCTCCTGCTAGTTAGCAAGGCTGGGATCCTACTCCATGACTTATGCCAAGGCCTCTGGCAACCTTCTCTTGCTCGTAGTTTCCATTTCCAGGTATGCCCTGTTGTCCTGGAGGAAAACCTCCCCCTGAGGGCTGCAGAGTAGACTATAGGCTCTATTCATCCAGAGTAAAACACTAGATAAGGTGTGGGTTGGCTTAGATAGATTAGATATCCCACACTAGATAAGGTGTGGGAGAGCAGAGTGACTGGCAACATGAAAACTCAATACCTCAGTATCCTGCACTCAGTGAAGAGCACTGATTTCATGTTAAGACCTGGAGGTGGAGGAGCTGTAGAACAAGGAACTGTCTGATTCTTCATTAGCTTTGCCTGACTGTCTGTGAGTACGGGAGCCCTTTCTCCTTAGCATCTCCCCAGTCTCAGCCCCTCGGACACAGCAGAGAGGGGGCTTGAAGCAAAATGCAATAGTTGGTCTTCTGGGGTACTATAGAGGATGGATGGAGAGGGCTGAAGTGGAAAAGGAGTGACTGAAGGAGCTCATAGTTCAACTTGAATATCATCAGCTTGATAGGGAAAAGAACCTAATCCAAAACCTCATCTTAATTAAGAGAAGAGAAGGTGAGAATTGTGATGCTAATCTGTTTAAGGCCAGAGGAGAAGCTACACATTGGTATGTGACAGGCACCATAAAAGCCAGTGTTATTTTCTGGTTCCAAACTCAGGCATTAGAAAATGCTAAATTTTTCCACTGGTAAAATGATGCTGTATGAGGTGATGAGGTGTCCCAAAGAAAGAGAAACTTCCTGAAGAGAAGGCAACCCCTAACAGAATCAGTGGTGGGCACCACAGACCATGTAGGCTGTTTGTCAGTGTAGGAGCAGAAGTAACTGTTTTGCGCTGCATCTACCAGGGTCTGCACAAGAGCACAGTTTGCTTAGCAAACTATTAAGAATATAGATTAACAAATGCTGAAAGTACGTATTTCCTCCTCAGCAAAGGGCTTTTCCTGAAACAGAGTAGTCTGAAATCATACACAGGAGTGCAGGAGTAATTGGTTAAAAGAGGGAGAAGGAAATATCACTTTAACCACTCTGTCCTTGACTAATGTTAAAAGCTTTTGGCTTTTGTCTCCAAGCTTGATGAAAGTTCTTACACCTGTATGCATGCAGAAATGTACTTCTGAAGCAGAACATGGTAACTGCTCTTCAGAAGTCACTGTTAAAATACAGAGGAGGATCCTTCTTTTATCCTGAGTCCTTCCTTCAGATGTGCACAAGCCTTCAAACATTTTACAGGGAGTCAGTATGGTGGAGAGCTCTTTATGGCGGTGAAATAATTCCACTTACTCTTGCCCTTAAGAGATGGAAATGATACTGTTTATCTATGCTCTTCCTTGACAGCTTTTGTCCAGGATAACCATTCACAGCATTGAACCCCCAACCTCTACAACACTCCTATGGGGTATCTCATTAGCTCCTCAGATCTTCCACATGTACAACATGGTCTTCTTTTGGGCAGGGGTCTTACTCAGACCCAAAGTGGTGTCTTGCCAGAGCTGGGAGATGCCACTGACAGGCTCATGACCTTCCTGTGACTTGGAAATGGCCACTTCTTTAAAAGGGATTGTGCATGTTTATAGGAAAAGGCAACAAGAGCTGTATGTGGTGAATTCACCAATTTTGTTCCTTCAACTGACTAGTGATAAAACAAGGCAAATGCAAGACTGTACTTGAAAACATAAGAACAAAAGAACAATCTTTTCTCCTCTTGGCATAGCTTCCAACAGTGCTTGCTGTCTGCCAACGTCACTGTGAGTTACAGTACACTGGGTCATCAGTATGTACATGGAGCCAATGAGGGCAAGAACAACCCTAGAAACAGTCTGCTTTCTGTCACTGAGCAAGTGCTGTTCTCCGATGCATCCAACTACCTGATGTTTAAAAATGACAGGAGCTACGTTCAAGCTGTTTGTCCATCCTTTCCCAGCAGTAACACTGGTTAAACATGTACGCCCATATTATTATGCATGTATAAGAACATATAGTTACACACCCATAAACATATCAGTGTAATGCTCTTCAAGCTGATCAGCTGTCTGCTTGAGAAAAGCAGGACAGAGCTCAGGGCAAACCAAAGGTGAAGGAAGGGAATCAAGACTGATCTCTGGAAGGGGGAGATGGTTTCAGCAAGCAGTGCAGCTCAGTCATTTGGGAAGTGGAGGATTTCTGAGAGCAAAGAGCACTTTTGCTTTAGGATCTGATTCTATTCTGAATGTTTGAGTACTTAATGAAGGGTAACACCACAACAGGAATTGTTGGTGCAAAAATCAGAGCCTTATCTGACCCGCAGCAGTTTAGTATCTGAGCATTAAGCACCTCTTGCATTTATCCTCCTTGCTCCTCGACCATGAAAGAAGTTTATTTTTATTCCCATTTTAATGATTGGAAACTGAGAATCAGGGAGGTGATAATTCAGACTTTTAAAGTCCTGTTTAAATAAGTAGGTTTAGAAAGAGGGCAGCGTGCCAGGAAAAGAAGGTCTTCTGAAAACATTGCTGCAATCATCAAGAGGGAGCCAAAAGCTTTCTGCTTTGCTGGCCCTCCTGGGAAGGACATTTTCTGCAAACCTGGCCTTAATTGGTGCTGAGCACTTGGAAAACCCGGTCCTCTACCCAGCATTGTGGCATTAGGGGTCAGCTTGGTGTGTCTGTAGCATTAGAACATCCATCCTCTGATTCAATCTTTGCCCTGGCTGCACATGCCCAATTTTATTTTGTTATCTTTTGTGAAGAGCAAAGTCAGAAGGAAATAGATACACTTTTTTTTACCTCTTTTGTGGTCCTTCTCATCTCTCAGCCTGGGATTTGCCCGTCCTACTCCTTCCAAGCCACAATGAAAAGCAATGAGTTCCCTCTGTTGATGTATTTCCAAAAACCTCACAAAGTGACATTAATTGTTTTGACTGCACGCACCTATGTGTTGTTTCACACTGCTGCCCCATTCGCTTATAGTTTTCTTTCTTCAAGTAATGAAATACTCCAATATTTGTGTACAGTCAGCTCGGAGGGACTCAGCTGAGAAGCCTTCCTGCCATCAGGGCCCTGAAAGCAGAGATGTTGAACGAGGTCTACAAAGATACTGGAGAGGGACTCTTCATCGGGGACTGTAGAGATAGGACAAGGGGTGATGGGTTCAAACTGAAACAGGGGAAGTTCAGGTTAGATATAAGGAAGAAGTTCTTTACTGTGAGGGTGGTGAGGCCTTGGCGCAGGCTGCTCAGAGAAGTGGTGAATGCTCCATCCCTGGCAGTGTTCAAGGCCAGGCTGGACGGAGCCTTGGGTGACATGGTCTAGGGAGAGGCATCCCTGCCATGGCAGGGGGTTGGAACTGGATGGTTTTAAAGTCCTTTCTAACCCAAACCATTCTGTGATCCTGTGTTCTGGAGTCATTTCAGTGTAGGGAACGCATTTCATACCTAGCAAGCCACTTCTTGCAGCTGAGACCCACCCAGAGCACAGTATTGAAATCAACTTCTCTCTGATTCCTTCCACTGCAGCCTGGGTTGGCTGTTGAAGATTTGAGCACATCACCTTCAGCGTTACCTTTGCTGATGTATTAGCTGTTGACTGCACGAGCCAGGAGCTGACATTCAGTGCTGCACATTTCTGTCTCCAGCAAAGCCGTGCAAATCTGATGGACTTCCTGAGCAATATTAAATCCCAAGCAAAAGCTTTATAAAAGCTACTTCAGAACACTATCAAATTATTAGTCTTCTTTTTCATAATACAGATGGGGGCTCATTTTATTGAAGGAATGAGAGAAGGAGGGAGAGAGAGTGTTTTTTCCAGCCCTCTTGGGAATTATATTATTGAAAATATCAAAACTGGGAAGATTTCTCCAGTGCCAGGGGTCAGAGTCTTGGACTAGTTTGTTGTAATGTGAGCATATAAAAATTCACTCAGTGCTCATTCCCTGCCTTTTATTTAATGTACAATCCAGGTAGTTCCACTTTGAGTCTTTACATTACTGGTCCTGGCACTGCACATTTGCTTGGAGTGCTTTAAATTTTGTTCATGAATTCAAAAGAAGGGGAAAACTGAAGGAAAATTGCCATTGGCCTAATAGGTACTGATGTACTATTACCAATAAAACAGGGCTTTGTTATTCCAACCGACACCAAATAAACAGGTACTTTATATTTCTTTCAGGAAGCTCTGTCTTGAAGTATTCTTCACTGTGAGATCTCCACTTAAAAATAGCATTTTTGTGCTAGTTCCCTGTGAATCATATCTGCACACCTTAATGAGTAAGTCTTTAATATTTTAATTGCTATTAATCCAGAATAGTAAATGCTGCTGGAAGTCAGCTGAAGGAAGAACTATGACAAGCAGCTAAGTTACTTTTCTCCCTGTGCATCCTTGTCATCATCACCACTGAGTACTATCAGTAGAAGGACCAGGCAACTCATGATTTCAAAGGAGCTGGGTTTTTCAATGATTGCTAAGGGCAGAGTTGTCACGCAGCCTCTTTATTGTGACAATGATTCATGAGAAGAAAAGAAATCAGCTCAATTCTCTCATCACCACTGACATTTGCTTTGAACTGGCAGTTAAAATGTGTATATTTTTTTTGTTGTTTATAAATAGATTACTGATAATTTCTAAAGTCAGGTAAGGGTGACAACTATGGAACCCCTGTGGATATGTTTGTTAATCGTCTTTTAGCATAAACATGGGCTGTAAAGTGAGATCACCAGACACAGCCCTGTTGCCTCACTTTTTTGCCCTGTTCTAACAAAAAGAGGCAAGTTCACCACAGTTCTGTGTTTAAACCCTGTGTCCAGGTCTGAATTAGGCAGTGTCTGTGATGGGCAAGTGAAAATCCTGATTTGAAACAGCTCTGCTGCTGTAAATTTGGCTCTTCTGCAGGTTGGCACTGCTTGATTTAGGCTGTGTTGGCCAGTATTAAAAGACCTTTCAATTCCCCCCAAATGACAGTTAAGGAAAGTATTGTGTTGGTGTTTTGAGACAGATCTTAAAAGAAGGACTGCTTTGGTCTGAGATCATACATAGCATCATATGCAAATGCTTCTTGTGTTCTTTGTCAAGGGGTTATGAAGGCTCCATCCATGCAGCTGGGAATGCAGGAATATTGCTGATGTAGAGAGGAATGTGTTTTGCAGGGCTGCAATAGGCACCTCCATGATCTAAGATGAGACAAATGTGCCATCAGGATGTCTTTGATTGCTTTAACCCTTCTGTCCTCCACACTGGCACAGCCCCTGGAGCTGCTTTCTTGTTTCCAGCCAAGATTCCAGCCTCTTTCCAAATACACCATTTTAGGTAAGCAGGTGGCTGAAGCCTTCCTGAGTCCAGGGACTTGCTTACTTTAAGCATGGTTTAAACCACAGCAAAACAAAGGGGGAAAAAAACCCAACAGAAACCCAGTGTGAACTCAGGCCATTGCTTTTCTCTCTGCTTCTGCCTGTGCAATCCTTATTGTGTGAATAAATTCATTTGTGCATGTTTAATCTGACACCTTTTGCAAGCAATCCACTCACTCAAAACACCAGCAATGGATAAACACTCCCAGACTCTTGTAGCTATTTGGTTGGGGAGCTAATTCACAAATGATTGACTACCCAAGTAGGGAGAGCATATGGAGGCTCTGTGAGCGACTGTCAACACGAGGCAAGTACTCGGGGAAGCCAATTGTTAAGAACTGAAAACAATAGCGAACAAGAAAGTCCTTGAAGGAATGTGGCAGTGGGTCTGCTCGAAGCATGAATTTATGGAAACACGTGGCCCAAACAGAAGAAGATGGCAGCATCATTTCCTATATACGCTTCTCGTTGTTGGTTATTATTATTCCAATTTTTGACACTTGAATGAGATGTGGTATAATTGGGCTTCATAGCTGCTGCTTCAGGCGACATCAATTGCCTTCTTTAAAAATGATGATGGCGTTGAGGGAGGCTCTTTTTTTCCCTTTTATGTTTTGAAGCTGCCGTAGACTCAGTGCCACTCGTGCAATACACGAAAGGGGCATTGGACTCCTGGGAGGGTCTGCAGGGCTGGGGACTGATCCCAGGAAGAAATACGAGATGGAGAAGAAAAGCAAAGCAAACATACTGTAGGATGTTACGCTAAAGCTAATCCCAAGATATCCCTTCTTCTTTTTCTTTGCTGGGTTTTCCTTACCGACAGCTCAAGCATTTTGCTTCTTCCCTGTAGCACACCAGAGTATATAATGTTACAGGTGTATGCAAGAGAACTTCATTCCCTGCCTTCCTTTGCTTTGATTCAGTAATCAATTCTGTCAAGTTTGAAGGACCTTAAGCTGTCACGAAAGGAAAATCATTTCTTAAACTGTGTTTATTTCTGCTACAAAATACCCCACCTCTGCATCTTTTGTTTGTATTGATAGGTATAACACAGGATTTGGTTGGCTTATTTTGACTTGGAGAGGAAATAAGATGAGAAGCATTATGTTTTTCAAAGTTGTATTCAGCAGGGAAAGGGGAGATGTATTCATCAGCCTGCTTTTGCATTGAGAAGCAATTCTTTCCAGGTAGGGCAAATCTTTAAAAACTAATGCTGAAAATGCTCTAATGACTAAGAAGACTGAATGAACCTATTGTGGCTGAATCCTTTGTTGGGAATAGGACCTACTGGGTATGTTTTAAATGTCACATCATGCCCCTTATTGCTGCTCCTCATCAAATCCATCAGCACAGAGCTAGTTAAGCCCCAGTGTAGAGTAGCAGTTCATTTCAGTATCCCCAAGGGAACTTTAGCCCCCTGAGATTTATGGGGTGCTCTGCCCTTATAGCCTGTCCCCTTGGCTGTGTCCTCAGCGTTAGGGTTTGTGTGGTGGTGTAAGCTGAAAGAAGGAGAGAATCTTTAGGCTACATAGGGGAAGCCTTTGCGTTGCCTGGATGAGAGGTGGAACTGGCACTGGAGAAGAGAAGGGAAATTAGTGGAGCAATGTCTGTATAGCTTTAAAACCAAAATATTTGCATATCTTGAAGGCAGTTTCCCTTTAGACAGACCCAAATGAAAGGTCTGGATCCAAACATCCCCAAATGAAGGACCATCTGTACTGTAGCTCTGCTGTAGATGCTTCACAGAACAACTGCCAAAGGATGCGCAGGATGTAGCCCTTCTGCCAGGTGCTGTCAGCTGCAGTGGATGCTGGCTTTGAATGTCAGGAGGTTTCTCCTCAAATTAGCATGCATACTTGCACAGATCCCCAGGTGAGTGGAAGGGCTCCCCTTGGTGCTCTCAGGCAACAAAACTTTTCTCTGAGGCCAAAGTTTGTGCATAAAGCAAAGAAAATGAGAGCAAAAGGAGCATAAATGGGAAAACACAACCGCAGTAACAGAAATGTCAGTTTATAATGTTACAGCTTGCAAGCAAGATGTATGTAAACTCCCCCTCCACACACACACACATATGTGTGCGCTGTGTTTTGGGCAGCAATCCACTTCTCTTACCCTCTGGCAGGAATGTTCAGTGCATATTGTCCCTTTAATGTTTCTTCTTCCTTCTCGCCAGCCCTTTCCCCCAGGCACCCCACCAGGAGTTGTTGATGTTGACTAGTGGAGATGTTGTCTCTCTACCACAGGGTTAGGCTCACATCTCCCTGCTCTTACTCGGTCATACAGTTGGCAGGAATCAGAGTGCTGGTGGTACAGACATGTTTTCCCCTCCTTCCCACATCTCCTTCTGACTTCTCATTCTCACCAAAATGCCAGACTTTGAATACTTTAAGGCTGTGCCAACCACTCAAACCCATTTCTTCTTCCTCCCCTTATTAGTGAGATCCCAAGTGGAGGATCCCCCGTACCCAGCACAACTGCCAGGACCTGATGTAGAGCTGGGGGCTGCCTGCGGGTGCTGAGCTGCAGCAGAGTGAGCAGATTCTGGGGGTCTCATATCGGCAGGTAGCTCTTGGAACTTCATTGCCTAAAGACATCAATTTCAGTGCAATTCTTAGGTGCAGGCATTTAACTACTAATGATTTAGGATCTTAAACAATTCTAAAATATTCTTTTTAATGAAATCTTTGCAGTTAACCTTTAACTGCTTCCAGTTCACAGAATCCTTTACAAGAAAGGGCAGGAAATCAATAGCTCTAAAAAGCAAAAGCAACAGCCTCAGCATCAGCATGTGCTGTCTCATACTGGTGTGCCAGTGCGAGCAATTGCCTAGAGCAAGCAGGAGGTGACACAGAAGAGCCATCCCCTCTTCCTGGGTTCCTTTTGCATTATAATCTGGCTCATAAGAAATCCTGTAAGGAAAAGAAGGGATGAAGGTTGGTTTCTATACCAAGCCATTATCAAGGGAACCTGGGGCAAGTGCTATTTGTCCGCACAGGAATCCCTAAATCCATTGATTTCTGGGAGCTCATTAGTGTGAGTATGGCGAGCAGGAGTTTGACCTGCTTTTGGTGTTGTGCTGGTCCTGAAAATTGTTGTTACTTTGGTGACTCTACCACGAGTATGATAAAACAGGAAGAAGCTTAAAATTAAGCTAGCTGCTTATCAACCTCGATTTTTATCTCTATGCAAACAAACAAAACCCAGCACCCCCCCCCACCCTGTTCAGTGAGCTTTCCTGCTTTCCTTTGTTCAGCTTTTCCATGCTTTTGTCTTAGTTGTTAGAAGGTTGGACACAAGGTCATTCACTAACCATTTCATGTGAATACAGCAAGTCAGTTCAGGTCTTCTCTCCCTCCCCTCAATTCATCTGAAATCTCTGCTGCGCAGTAATGGGGCTGCAAACACCACTGCTGCTTTCCCACACAGGAGTGCTGGGAAAGGATGTCCCAGATGGGTGTCTGTGCAACTCCAAATGGGTTGTTGGGATGTCACATATTACTTAGGCAGTAGATTAGTGGAAGTTTGAAGCCTTTTAAGCAGAAGCTGGGATGTGGTTGGAAATACTTCTGTCATCAATAATTACAGGAACTTCTGTTCAGCCTTTCCTGCTTCTTAAGGCTTAAGATACGCTCCTCCTGGACCACAGGGAAGGACAGTTCAAGGAAGATATTATTCATGGGTGTCAAAAACCCCCAGGCGTGTGTCACTTGCTGATAGCAATTGTGGTAGCAGGGCTCTGTCCAAATATTGCCATGGATATGGACTGTGATCTCCTGTGAGTTGTTCTGCCCTCTTTCTGGAACTGACTCCTTCTGTGTCTTAAACAATTACTGTAATCTATGTGCTCGCTTTCCCTGCCTGTAAAAATGGGATGGCTCCCCTCACTAGTGTATTTGGAGAACAAATTAATAATGTCAGGCACTCAAGAGGAAAAGTTTCTCAATGTATATTTGCTCTGCGGAACTGCTCAATATTGTTATTATTTATTATTCTATGGACTCATCACTCTCAGCTCCCTCCTGCCAGAAGCTGCTTTGAAAGATGGATAAGTTGCACAAAAATTATTTCCCTTCAGTTTTCTTTGTGAGAAGGTTTTCAATGCGGATTGGGGAGGGCTTTGGTTTTGGGAGGGAGGGCAGAGACAAACTGCTGTGATTAAACAGGTTTGAAAAGGTGGGACCAGGGAAAAAATGACTTGTAGCCTAAAATTCAGGCTGTTGTATTACCAGATTTTCACTCAGATAAAAGGCACAAATCCATAAGAGCATAAACAATCCTTTTACTACCTGCAGATGTATTTATAACACTGTGCTGTTCTCTCTGTGCTGGCTCTCCCTCCACACTGCTGCCGCAGACGCAAAAGGCAGGGCTAGATGTGAACAGCCCTAATTACTGTTTGTGAATTCTGCGTTTGATGTAGCTGATAGATACCAACGCTGCTCCTGTCTCACTCTCCACTTCCCGTGACTCTCCATCTGGTGCAACTCGTGCTGTACGCTCCCTCAGGTTTATGTGAAAACTCCTGTGAAAGCAGAGTCATTGATTTTTGTAGGCTTAGTGCACGAGCAGTTTGAGATGGCACAAGGCTGATTTCCTTGACTTTCGCTTTCCTGCTCTTGATACTTCTGTGTCAAACCCAACACCTTTCCCAACACTACCCTCCTCCTCATGATAACAAAGTACTCAGCACCTCCTCCTCCTCACTAGCGCTGTCAGCAGGAGCCGTGGAAGGGTGCTACAGGCGACTGTGTTTGTTTTGACAGTGCCAACTTTCAAAAGGATCTGCTGAGTTAGTGGGAGGTCTCTCTGTGTTTGGGTTTCTAAACATAATGGTTTCATATGGGGATATTTCACCGCTGCACAGCTCTTGTGCATTGGGAGTGGGAAAGTTGCAGCCTGGACTTCAGACCCCTCCTGCGCTGCGAATAGCCATCGTGGTGAAGAATTTGAGCTGCCGCAGCTCTCTCATCTCATAGACAGCTAATGACACAGAAGGACTTTTCCAGGTCTTCCAATTAGTGTGTGATAATGGAATATGTAGCGGGGACATTATTTTCCTGTGCCATTGGGAAAAGTCTGTTGAAGGCTCCATTTTGATTTTTCATATGTGACCATTTATCACTGGAAAATGTCTAAGTGCGCATGACTGTATGAAAACAGGCTGAGATAGTTGGGGCTGTTCAGCCTGGAGAAGAGAAGCTGTGTGGAGACATCAGGGCAGCTTCCAGTGTCTGAAGGGGGGGCTACAAGGATACTGGAGAAGGACTCTTCATCAGGGACTGTAATGACAGGAAAAAGAGTGATGGGTTCAAACCTAAACAAGGGAAGTTCAGGTTAGATATAAGGAAGAAGTTCTTTACTGGGAGGGCAGTGAGGCAATGGCACAGGTTGCCCAAAGAAGTGGCAAATGCTCCCTCCCTGGCAGTGTTCAAGGCCAGCTTGGACAGAGCCTTGGGCGACATGGTCTAGTGTGAGATGTCCCTGCCCAGGCAGGGGATTGGAACTGGATGAGCTTTAAGGTCCTTTCCAACCCAAACCAGTCTGTGATTCTATGACCAAATCAGTGAGGTGGGGATCAGACCCTGAAGCTGGGCCGTTTGGGCTGCCAGCAGTGAAGTTCCCAAACACCCTGAAAAGCCAAAGTGATTTTGCCTGAGTTAAAGCATATCGTTATAGACAGATTCTCACGTTTTGTCTTTCAAGTGTCACTGACACAAGGTGCCAGGATTTATGGCGTGGCACTGGAATCCCTGATTAATTGTCTTACACTGCTGATGTGCAGATGATGATGTGCAAAGTGTTTTTCCCAAGCATTTTATAAAGTGTAGTAGGCAGGGAATGGACTGTCAGAGACTGAAGTTCAGACGCTGGGACTGCCTGCTCACAGAAAGCGCATTAAATCATTGCATTAGTCCTCCAGCCTCTCCCTCATCCAGCTTACGGGGCTTATCCCTCTTCTCTGTCTACACAGGGAGATCTGAGTCCTAACCCTGTTCCTCTGAACGATGTCAGAGTTACATGTGTAGAGCAAATGCCTTCAGCAAAATCTCTATGGCGATAGAGACCATTTACATACAGCGAGTGAGGCTGTTTAGGAAGGTGCCAACCTGAAAGCTCCTTATTTCTGAGCTCTTTGAGGACTCGGGCCTTGCAAGATACCAAATGTAAGTGGATAAAGGTCTTTTGCATGTGTAAGTCCAGTGGCCCCTTCATACAGGTGATAAAAGCAGTCAGGAAAAACGAAGACCGTGCCCAAACTCTTTGGAAAGAAAATCCTGTGTTTTCCTCAGTGATTTTCCTGCCTTTATCTGCCTCCTATTGTTTCTTTTTATTTTGCAGCATGCCTGCTCAATTCATGAGGAATTTTTTGTTTGCCTTCCAAACTGTAGGCTAGGCAGTAAACTCAGCTTTAGAGCTATAAGGCTTTTTCTTCCCCACCTAAAAACATTCCCACCTGCTCTCTCTTTATGTATTGCCACCCTGCCTACAGCTGAGATAGGGATGCAGGGACACAAAGTGTATCTGGGAGTGCGTTGCTCATGCTTATATTCCAAATGAACATGACATTATCTTTGAACTTCAAACCACTTCGTTGAATAACTGCATTTTTTACATGGCATAACAGCGCATCGCAGCTTATAAGCCAAATACAGCTGCAGAGGGAACTTAAGTTTAGGCTGTGGGGACTCAATGTGCCTGTTTATCAGTCTGTGCATACAGGGATGATCCCTGCAGTGGTCCTTCCCAAAAATAAAACCAAGGTATTTGCTGCTCAGGGAATCTGTGTGTGAAGGGGAGGACTTCCAAAGGGAAAGGCTGCAGCTCAAAGCTGGGTATTAGTGAGGCACAGCTCTGCACCTGGGCAGGATGTGAGGGGTTCACTAGTTCTTCCTTCTTGAAGTTCAGTGGCAATTGAGTCTGTTCCATTGCGAGCCGGGACTGTTCTCCCTCCTGACATCCCCACTCCGGTGCATTTGACAGCTTGTGTTCTGATCATCTGTATGAACTCCTTGGAGACAGCCCTACACGTTGAGCCAGAGGACATATATCTTTTGCTCTCTCCTTTAGTGCACTGCAAGGATGTTATTTTGAAAGTCACACTGTGCAACAGCCATTTCCGAGGGTGGCTCTCAGCTCCTCTGCAAACAGAAGAGAGCTTTGCATGCAAGTTAATGTACAACAAGGTTATGTCTTTAATTAAATAATTCAATCCGATTTTTCGAGTGCAAAAGAATCTTTTTTATGAGTTTAGAAATGAGGCAAAAATCCTGGGGTTTTGTTTTTTCAGGCTTGAATTGCTTCAGTCTCCTTATATTGCTTGTTTAACTCCTCTGTGCTTGTGCTTCTCTTCCTTAGGAAGCGGACAGCACTTACTTGTCTCTGTAAGGTTTTGGGTACTTGATGTAGTCTAATTCTGTGCGCTGCCAGTTGTAAGAATGAATTATAAGCCCCAAATAACTCCATATTATTAATTTTGGCATTAGCATGGCATCTCATTTTTACAGCTGAAGATAGCTTCTCCTTTTTAATATCAGCCCGTCCCATTTCACAAGGTGAGCTGCGTTTCTGCTCTCTGAGGGAAACAGCCTGGAATTCACAACCCGGAGTTGAGTGGCAAAAAGAAAAGCCGCAGAGAAATTAGGAAGAATAACCAAATAAGCCAAGCTTGTGCACTGCTTTTTCCTTCCCCATGTCATGAGTCACACCGGCGTCCTCCTTTCCACATGGGGCAGAAAGAAGAAAAGGAACTGGGATCCCATAATAAGGTAGAACTTGAACAGGAATCCAATTAGCTCTTTTGTTTTAACGTTAAGCTGCCTTGCCTTGACCTCAGCCCACAGGTAGTGGTAATGTCCATGGCTATTGTCAGGCAGTTGTATGAATGTGTTAGAAAAGTAAGTAATGTGGCATTGTGCTGTATGACTAGCCCTTACACACTAAATTATCACAGCTCTCCCTGACCTTGGCAGCATCATAGGGTTCATATTTTCAGAAAGATGAATTGTTCTCAGAACAATTTCTTCACTGTTTTAAACACACACTTTTCTTTAACCTCATGGACGCGCGCTTTTTACCTCCTTGTACCCTTCGGATTTGGAAAACACCACTCCCAAAGCAGTGCCAACTGAAGTCAATAAAAGGGCTCTTACTGACTTCTGTGCTCCGGTACTTTATACTCAAATGAAACTGGAGGACTGGGGCCTAAAATGAGAGGAAAAGATGAAGTGTGCAGCTGTATGGGCTTGACAAGATCCTAGCCATGTCTTCAGATTCTTGGCCACTCTTTTCTAGGGTTTAAGAGCAGCCGGGCAGGACAGTGACTCTCTTTCAGGGCTAACTTGTAGTATTTGTGTCATCTCAAGATTTGCTCATAGCAGGAGCAAAGGATGAGTTTTCATAGTTTTTTAACATGAATATTAAGGCCATAGTCAGGGAGTTATAAAGTCAGCAGAGAGAAGCAGAGCTTCCTTATCTATACAGCCTGCTTCTGATGGCTGCTGATGGGTTTGCTTCCCAGGCATGCAGTAAGCCTGTAGTGGTTTAAGCATAAACCGAGCTGAAATGTCCATGCATAGGGCACACAGGTGCTAAGGAATCAGAAGCACTGCAGTATTTTTAGTCAGGATTACAATAAAAATGCCATACTCTGCACAGTTCTGGTTTCTGCATCTGGAGAAGGACATAGTGCTGTTAGAAATGGTCCAGAGAAAGGGTAAGTAACACAGTTAAAGGGATGGAGCACTCACATTTATGAGGGAGAACTAGAGAACCTGGGACTGAGGAAGGGAAAGATCTGAGTCTTACAAACCTAGTGGAAGGCGAAGCGAAAGCAAATGGGCAATCCATCAAATCCTGCAGTACAAGAGCTAGTACTCATATACAAATATAGGTTCCTTATATTTGGTAAGAGATTGTCTGAAATAGATAAAAGAAGGGAACAAAGCCATCAGTGAACTGGGGTACAGTGGCAGCTGTGGCAGCACATGGTATCAACAAAGGGGACCAGGCAAATTCACAGGCATAACCTGGTACCAAGGGGGTTAGGCACAGATGCAGTACCCTGAGCTACCCCTGATCCCATAGCCAGGGGTGTTGTGGGGCTGGGAGAGGTGCACATATCTGCTCTCCCCTCATCCTTAGGGTTCTAACATTGCTTTTTAAACCAGGCAGTTTGCAGTTTGAGGGCTTTTTTTGTTGGTTTGTTTTTCTCAGATTGCTTATTTCATTTATAGGACTTGCTGCTGGAAGGTGTGATGGACAATAAGGGATGAGCATGGAGGCCTCAAAGCAGCCTTCCAGTATCTGAAGGGGGCCCACAAAGATGCTGGGGAGGGACTCTTCATCAGGGACTGTAGTGATAGGACAAGGGGTGATGGGCTCAAACTGAAACAGAGGAAGTTCCGGTTAGATATAAGGAAGAAGTTCTTTACTGTGAGGGTGCTGAGGTGATGGAACAGTGCCAAAAATTCTACCACACCAAAGAAGTGGTGAATGCCCCATCCCTGGCAGTGTTCAAGGCCAGCTTGGACAGAGCCTTGGGCAACATGGTTTACTGTGAGATGTCCCTGCCCATGGCAGGGGGTTGGAGCCGAATGAGCCTTAAGGTCCTTCTCAACCCAAACCATTCCATGATTCAATGAAATCAAATATTCAACATGAATGTAGGCACTGAGAATGCTCTGTATGCATATTTATATGTATTTATGTGTTAAAATGAAGGGATCTAAACTGTCACAGTGGGTTCATGTGCAAGATCCATGTGCTGAGAACCTCGGTTCCCTGCAGGAAGTGATGCTGTTACAGTTCATTACAGAGCTTGCTACTCATTGCTTTGAAGCATCTCCTGTTGGCCACTGTCAAAACCAGGATGGATCATTGCTCTGACCTAATGCAGTAATCCCTGGGTTTATATCTTTGTTAATTAAAAACTGCTTTTGACTGGCTGTCTTGTGAACAGAAAGAAGAAAAGAAGAATCAAAACATATATCAAGTTATTAATTTAACATTAAAAACAAAGGGAAGGAGTGGAAAATGCACACTTGTAGCTTTTTCTTGCAGATAGTTTTCCAGTGCAGTGGAACATAAACAGATTAACTGCAGTGTTTATTCAGTGTGAAAAAGCAGTTCCAAGAGCCCCAGGTGCTTGCCAAGTCCATAATTGTACCTCCTTAAATACTTTCATTACTTGGAAGTACAATAAGAGAAGCAGAGACACATGCTTTCTATTTTCTTGTCAACAAAACACCTCCAAGAAATTAAACTCTATTTTCTCTAGAAATTTTCAGCACCATTTCTTTCCCTCCCATCTTGAAGAGGAGGAGAAGGAATGCCTCAGAGATGATGACAAAAGAACACCCCCTTGGAGGGATTTTTACATGCAGAAATTGGGGCTGAAGTGTAACAGTGACAGTCACTTTTATTAAAGTTTCATTAGATTGTGGAGACCATTACAGGCTGCAGCAGTTAAACACTGGTCTGAAGTCTGTTTCCTACCAACATAATGGGAAATAAAAGTGATGTTGTTTTCAGTAGAGTTTGGCTGTGCTGCTGTCCTCACAGCAGAGCTAAACGGAAGCAGGCAGTATACAGAGATCATTTCTCACTACACCAAAGCCATCAATCCTCAGATATGTAGCAAAACCAGCTCCTGTGCTAATGCTCGCATAAAGCTTTAGTTGTCACTGTGGCTTTGTCTACTGACTAACCCGTGGGTCAATTGGCTGTGGTCAGATAACTTCCCTGTCTTGTCTACTCCCCTATCTCCTATACTGGAGAGAACCACAGAACCATGGAACAGCCCATGTTGGAAGGGACCTTATATGCTTATCTGGTCCAGCGTTTCATGGGAAATGGAGACAAGCTGAGGTTATCTAGCACCCTCTCCTATTGCATCTGGAGAACTTCCAGTGATGGGGACTCAACCATGTCCCTGGGAACAACCATGTCCAATGAATTATTGTTGTGACTGTAAAAATTATTTTCTTGTGTCAAGATGAAACTTCTTCTGGAGCAACTTGTACCTATTGCCCCTTCTTCCCTGCCCCCTCTCTTTGTACCCCCTTCCCCTTCTGTTTGTCCTGACAAACACTGCATAGAGGGGGACAGTCCCATCTCTCAGCCTGTCATTCACCAGGACCACTGAGGACCTCTCAGTGAGGCTGCCTCATTCTCCCAGCCTGTACCGGCCCCTTTGGCTATGTTGACCTGGGTGCAGGACCTTGCCCTTTTCTTTGTTAGATTCTATATATCAAAATAAGAGGGAATCTGAGGGCTCTTGTGGGCACTGCTGTTTTAAAATAGAGATTCTCTGTTCAATCCAGATGTTTATAAGTGATCCCTCTTCTCTTTTGGCTTTGTCTTGTTTCATTAGTTGAGAAGAAAGGCAAGAACTTTTCCAAAGGCAGGGGCCTTGTCCTAATGTCCTGGTGCAGAGTTGTTCTGCCCTCCCCTTCAGCTAAGGAAAGAAATACTGACTTGGAGTGAAATACTAACTTGGAGTGTGATTGAAGTTCCTTTTAAATGCATAATGGTAAAATTGGACATCATTAAGTGCCCACATGTCATCTGTGGGTAAGTTTTGGTGTAATCTGATCTATAGCCCTCATTGTTCAAAGAACATGGGCAGAAGTTTTGCTTCGAGGGTTTTAATGTTTGAAGGAATGCCTTAGTCAAACAAAACTCTGTGTTTCTGAATGCCTCCTGAATGCCAACCATATGTAGTCTAACCCAGCTCGTTGGGGAAAGGCATGTGGAGGGTGAGATTTCCTCTTCATACCAGTCAAAAACCAAGAGTTCTGCTTCAGAAATTGCGCCTGAACACAAGTGTAACAAGAATTGCTCATCTCCCAGTGAGAACAAGCCTGTACACTTACACACAATTTGGACTGGAGGAAAGCAGTCTGAATATTTTATTTACTCCTCTCATATCCCTTTATGTCTCAAGATTACCTATCTAGAAAGAATTCCCCTCATCTTTATTTTAAGAGAGGCTGTGATGTGCCGTGTTGTCTCCCTCCAAATAGTTTCATCTTGCACTAACTCATGGTAATGAAAAGCAATGCTTTCTCAGTGCTCAGTGGTAGGTGAAAGAATGATGCCTATCTGATGATCCTAGTAAGCATTCAATTGTATTATTATAGGATGCTTGGGGAGATACTGAGCAATGTGCACCTGAAATCTTCAAATCCCTCCTTTCTCACTGGGGGAGGAAAGTCTTTCTCTTGAAGAAACTTAGTTCAGAAGTAGCCCCGGCAGGACAGCTGAGATTCCCAATGCGTGTTTGTGAGGAGACATTTCCCTTCCTTGGTACCTATGGAGTCTGGCACATTGTGCTCCGCTCCATCACAGACCTGGGAATACAAAGTGTGAGAAGACACTTGCCAATTTCATCTCCCTGCATCCAACAGCCCCTTTTTAACGGCAGAAGAATGCCTGCATTTCCACATCAGTTTAATAGTTTGCCTGTAGATCCACCTCCCTTCCTATCACAAAGAAATCATTGTGTCCTGCTGTGTAATTAATACGCATGTACAGTGTGGCAAACATTTTCCTGTAGACTGCTTATTTGGCCTATAAATTACAGGAAATCCTATACAATACACCTGGGAGCCCTGCAGCTTGAAATTAGAATACAAACCATCCCCACCTCCTCTCGCTTGGCCAGCTCACCAGGCAGATTCTGAAAGTCTCGTTCTGGTTGGAGGTGTAATAAATTCTGATAGCAACAAACTCACTTCAAGTCAGCTTCAAAATACTACAGGTTTTAATTCCAAAATGAAACCACTTTATGGCTCACAGAATTGCTACAAAGGGATGAAGCCGCCCGGAGGTTTCCAGTTGTGGATTTTGCTCTGACACACACACACCATACAAATTTGTAATGAAATCCCTACAGTTTCAGGTATATTGGCAGTAAAATCGATGGCCAAGCCTTAGTTCTGTGTGATGTCACATCTATATGAGCCCTGAGATAGCATTAAAATAGCAACAGATGTAGCTTGTTGTAGGCACATTGACTTTTTAAAGGGAAGCTCTCTATTTTCCCTTCCTCACTGGTACTCTGTGCATCCCAGTGACACAAGAGCCTGCCAGGGAAACGATGGTGCCGACTGCCAGAACGTAGTGACCACCAGTCCTCATTAGTTGGGTGCAGACTAATTACAGTGCATCACTTCCCTTTGATTTCTGGTGTGTGTGAACAGCAGGTTTTCCTCCGTTAATGGGTTGCAGGGAATATCTCCAATCTCCCGATGGTTTCTGACCTCCGTGCTGCAAAACGTGTGGCTTTATCTCTTGCTGTTGAGTAAATACTCCAGTTCAGGAAGGGTACAGGAGTTTGGGGAGCAGACTGTAGAGCTCATAGCTCTTCAGTGCTCTGCAGGCTGCTGACAGCTGTGGTGAAAGCTGCTTCCCCAGAGCACTCTGCCAGACATAATCACATGCCTACAGGTGAGAAGGGGGAGCCAGGCTCTTTGAAGCTCTCTCCTGGCTCCAGCTCCTTCTCTCTTAAAGTGGGAATGGAAGTTGCATCTGTTTGTTAGCAAGCATCAGAGACCAGCAAATTTCCATCACTAAGAAGATATGTTAAAAACAGAGGCAGGCCAAATCCTGCTCTCTGTTTCAGCATAGTACGTCTAGCCAAAACTCAGGCTGTATAGCTGTTGAGTTTGACAATGCATTTCAAAACCCACTTCCTCCTGATGTGTAATAAGAGTAGGCTTGTATGCAGCATTCCTGGGTAGCTGTGCTTGGTGGAGCAGGCCCATTAGGTATTCCTCCTTGGCATGGATGGTTGATTTGGCTGAGGAAGCAGGGAATAATGGAAAAACTAAATCTAACTGGTTGAACCCAATATGTTTTTCTTACTACTGTATTTCTAACTTCTCTTCATCAAAGGTACCCTCCTGACCCTGGGCACTTCAGCAAGATGTTTTTCGCAAGGTTTGAATAGGAGTTTATAAACACATAGGAACTGCTGAGCAGGAAGATCTTCTTGGGTCTGGGCTTCATCAGTGCCTCAGAAACCCCAAATGCTGTTGCTTTGTAAGGCTTCTGATGCACTGGTGTCATTGGAAGCTGTTACTTTAAAGCCATGATGTCACTGCGGAGAAATGTGATGTCAGGGCTTTAAAAGAAGGGGATAAAACTTGCTAAAATTCCTTCTCACATTTGGAACTTTCTATTTTCCATTGAACAGAAAATACTCTGTTCTCTTCCCGGTGACCTTCACCTTCTTTATAAGTACCCCTGCCAAGAGCTCTAAGGGTACACAGGAACCACCATTCCCCTTCTCCCTGTGGGATTATAGCTACCTTTTATTACTTGAACTAGTTCTGTCTTTAATGGTTTTGCAGTAAAAGTTAAAAAAAAGAGTGTGAGAGAGAAGAAGAAAGTGGCCTTTTTAACTACTACAAGAGGTATTAAATAGTCAGCCAACCTCTGGAATCACTTCTCGTTTTCCATGAAGCAGAGTAAGGAGTGTTATGGAGGTTTTTTTGGGTAAAGTTTATTGGAGCTTCACAGTAGGACTACAAAAATGTGGATACTCTGATTGTTTTTGTTTAATAAGGCTCAGGGCTCCTGGCTGTACCTTGCTTTAAAGTCTTATAGCCCTTAAATGTTCTCCAGGATTCAAGGCTATGGTTTAAAAACCTCACTCACATGAATATCATTTTGTCTTACACTGCAGGGCACTGTGTACCTTTCATATTTACTCAGCTCCGTGAAACTATGTGGCTTCTTGCAGGGTCTTGTGCTGATGTTGTGGGTGATTCATGTGTCCTTTTCATAGATCACTTGTCCAAAAACATGGAAAAAGAGAGCTTGAATCAACACCAACAGTTACAGATTAGGACTGTGACTATATATCTGCAGGTTTGATTTGGGTGGGTAGCTGTAAAAAGGTAAATCATAGTTTGGCTTTTAACTGCTTCCTCCTCTCCTGGTAATGATGCAGTCACCAGCTTTGGATTCTTGGACTGTTTCCATCCTTTGGCATGACAGTGGCTCTCAGCTCTCACCAGGAGTGAGCAAAACCATTAAGAACAGATGAAATGACTTAAGCTCCCACTAGGCTTCAACCAGGCCTGTTTGTAGGAGCTGGAGTATGTTGTACTTCAATCTTTTCCTTAATTTCTTGTCCATGGTTTTTAATTTCTGGCTCTCTCCTATGAAGTTCTGCCACTGGGTCTCCCACTGGAAGCACGGGTATGTAAACCAATAAGAAACAGGCAGTGAAATAAGAACTGCAGATAAGCCACATTTTGTATGTCCAGGAGTCCTAACTAAATACCTGAGCTCATGTGAAGCAAATTCAAAGCCTTTTGGTCTTGTCCTTTGCTAATTCTTGTGTTCCCTTGGTCATGCTGAAAATGGACTAATGTTTAATCATTGTCTGACCTCTCTGAAGGCTTATGACTGAAGTCATGGGCTTGCCACAGCTCTGTTGAAAAGCTGGTTGGGCCAAGGGTATGCCTGTGGCCAGCACCAAGATATCCCTTGTTTTGGGGTCTTGGGAGTTCAAATCACAGGTCTGGAACCTAGCCCAGCTATGTGTGGTGGGTAGAACCCCACTAGACCTCCTCCACTTAGTGAAAACAGTTTACAGACGTCTACTCAGGGACTAACAAGGACCACTTCCTTATGAGGGATGTTCTCTCAAAGGTGGAACCAAGTTTTACATGGTGTGTTTGAGAACGGTTTGTTTGGGCAGTCTTTCAAGCCCTCTCCTAATCCTTCATTGGTGAAAGCTGATTTTTCCTCATATATTGGTACTCATCCTTAGTCCCACACACCATACCTGTCTCACATTGCTGGTGAGTGCACGTACTCAATCTGTTACCCTACCAAAAACCTTCACTGAGTGCTGAATCCAGTCCTGATTTAGAGCTGACACTAGAAAGGGAAAAGACTGGGTTGTGTTGATCCAAGTTAAAGAAGTTAGCAATTAAAGACAGAAAAACCTGAGAATGCATTTAAGAGCGGTTCAGTGTTTGGTAGACCTTGTTCTCACACAGGTTTTGGGGGCAATATTTTCGACAGAGCTTCTTTGATGATGCTGTGGGTGTCAGATTAAAAGAACAAGCAAAACAAATATTTCTTCTATGTGCTACTAGTTAGATTACCTTGTTTAAAATAAGACTTTTATCATCTAGCTGTTTTTCTAACCAGCCTAGAATTGCCGGAGGCTCAGCAAGCTTGGTAGTTCTTCTGGTAGGTGAAAGCATCATGATAGGAGTGGATATTCCCAACCTTGCACAACTCTAATTAAGAGTAATTCACAGTAACGGACTTTGGCTGCAGGCTAAATAAATACCACTCCTGAATATTTCCCTTAAATCATGCAGGATTGTGTTAATTGAAACTCTCACATCTTCTTCTAGATTGAATCCAACTCCGCACTCTCCTTTTCCTGCCTTCTTGTGTGTGTTGCTGAGGTGCATCTACTGACAGCAGTGTAATTAAAGGCATGGCTCTACTGCCTTTCAAATCTGTTGTTACAGAGGTCACACATTGCCTGGCTCCAAAAACCTGTGTCTTTGAGCTGAAACATGGTGTGCAGAGTTGCTGCAGATGTGAGATCTTTGGTTTACCAATTGAAAAGTAACTCTCTTTAGTACTTTCTGAGGTGTTGGCTGCAAGTGCTGCAGAATTTCAGGCAGAAGACAGCAATGCAATGTATTAAATAACAACATCACCCTGCAACATTCAGAGGAATGAATTTGTAGGCCATCAGATTTTCCTCAGGCAAAGTTCTTTTTGTTTCATAGAATCATAGAATGGTTTGGATTAGAAAGGACCTTAAGATCATCCAATTCCAATCCCCTGCCATGGGCAGGGGCACCTCACTCTAGACCATGTCACCCAAGTCTCTGTCCAACCTGGCCTTGAACACTGCCAGAGATGGAGCATTTACCACTTGTTTGGGCAGCCTGTTCCAGGGCTTCCCCACCTCAAAGGGGAGAACTTCTTCCTTATATCTAACCTATCACTAGTGATAGTGTCCTATCACTACAATCCCTGATGAGGAGTCTCTCTCCAGCATCCATCTCAAGGAGAGGAGGTAGAATGACTGAAACCTAGTTTTGAGTGAAAGACTTGGAATGAATGGCAAGTTGAGAGGAGGGAGACACCTGAGAGAGCTCCTCAGCTCCTGCCACATTGCAGAGCACTGTTGGCATCAGTAAAGCTGTTGTTTCCCTTGCTTTCCTTTCCTGGATGAAACTTCACTGTATTGCTGCCGAGCATCCTTAAAGGACTCCTGTTGAATTCAAAACTTGGGATATATTTCCAGCCAAGTGCAAGGAAACAAGGAAGCACAGGGATGGTAGATGGAGGGACCCATCAAGGAAAGGCAGCAATGTCACCTTTTGCTTTGCAAAGTGCACACATACAGAGGGTTGGTGATTTTGGGGAACAAAATGGAAAGGAAGAATGACTAGTCCTGCCAAGCAGGAGAGGACAAATCCATCAGGAAATTAGCAACATTCTCAGGTTTCTCATGGTTGTTGCCAATAGAGGAGGAAATAAAATGCAGAAAGAAAGAAAGGAACTTAAGTGTGCTTAGCACAGGATTCATAGGAAAAAAAGAGATTAGGGTCAGGTTTTCAAAGGCATAGGCAATGTGCTCCCTACCTCAGCTTTATAGACACACATTGCTCCACAGCACTGGCATATGCTACCTACCTCTGTGCTCACATTATGGATGCTAGGCAATGGTGGACTAACTGCATGTGGGTGATTTCCCACCCTAGGACAGCACTTGCATTTGGCCATCTATCATTTTGGTGCCTATAAACACTCTGGAGGCTGATTTTGTCCCCAAGAGCCCCTCTTTTGTGCAATTTCAGAAAAGCAAACTCGAGGAGCAGGTTGGTCTCTGAAGAGGTTCTGGCAGGGCAATAAAGTTGGCTCATGACATCTTGAGCCCTGTAACTATGTAGTGCAATGCCACCAGCAGTCCTTGGGGACATCTAGGGGAGGCAGGCCATCAGAGACTGCACACAGGCCAAATCGAGCCTTTTCTGCCTCCTGGATTGAAGGTGCGGATAGAGGAGGGAAGTAAACATGGCTTTGCCCAGCTCTTCCCTACACATATAACACAACTGCAGCAAGATTCAGCCCTAGCTCCTTAACTGCAAATTTGCCATCTGTGCTTCAGCCAGAGTAAGGAGCTGGAGGATAAAAGGGGCTGTTTTGTGTGTGCCTGGATGCCAGGCATGACAGCAAGGAGTGAAGGATACTGCTTAAACTGCAATACCCCCTTGCTTTAGCGAGTTCAAGTCCAGCGCTGGCTGGTATCTGATCAGAAGGTGGGCTGCTTTTTTATTATTATTATTTTTAATATGGTTTAATTATATTGAGATTATGTTGGGGGTTCAGTAAGCACTGGCTTGAAAATTAACTGAATTATGAAAGCTGAAATGTGGCTGGCAGCATCAGTTAATGACAAGGTCGCCACCACTGTCATATTCAAAAGAAACGTTACACTTGAATGAGGCTGAGATGGCTGCACTCTCCCATGGTTCCAGGTAGAGAAAATGAAGCAGGGGCTCCTTGGGTACTGCTTCATCCCATGTTTGAATCTAATGCATTCTTTTTTCAGCTCATCTTGGTTCTGCTGTGTTCCCTTAACATATGGAGTCCCTAGATATTAAGCCGTAACATGGAAACTTTGGGGGCTGGGAATTACAGATCATGAATAGATTGAAGAGTCCCACTAAATGCTCCCTTGGGTTGTTTGTGTAAAGATTAATTTTTGTTGTTTCTGCCTTTTTTTCAGAAATCAAGTAAGTCTAGAATTATTTTTGCCTCAGAGGCCAGAACAGGGAATAGGCTTTTACCATGCCCTGCATGCCAGCACATGAGTGCATAGAGATGCATCTCAGGCACTGACTCAAAAAGGTATTGTTAATTGCAAAAGGGAAGTGTAAGAGATCCTGTTGGAGATAGAGGAGACATTAACTCTTAGGTTCTTGATGTTTGCACACTGTTTGATTTAAAGCCCTTATTTCATAGTTTAATCAAACCAGAAGATAACAACTGTGCTTGACCCTCTGCTACCCAAGCCAGGTAGAGCAGGATTAGTCCTGGTGGTGTTCAGTTGGTGACAGAGTAACTAAGGGGAGAGGTTACTCAGAGCCCACTCTCTTGTTGAGCTTTCTGTTTAAGCTCCACTGTAAGGCTGAAATTCAGCAGTACTCTGGTGTGCTTTTAAAATGAGTTAATGGCAAGTTTAGGGAAATAAGAATCTTTCCAGGACTGAAGCCATACTTTGACCCAAAACCCAAGCTCAGCCATAATTAGGGCACACGCCTTGTTGGGAACAAACTAGAACAGTAACCCAGGTAGGTGGATGTCTCATAGCTCCCAGAGCTGCTTCAGCACAAAAGCCAACAAGCTGCTTTCTCTGGCTATTTAAGTTACCAGCAGATAGGTGGTAACAACCAACAGGGGGGCCTTGAAACCCAAACCCACACCAGCTATTTGCTGAGTGAATGTATCTCTGTCATTAGACTGAAAGAGGTCAAGGCACTTTGCTTCTCTTCCCTTGCCTCCCACCACAGAGTCTTATTTGTTTGGAGCCCTCTGTGAAGCTGCAATACATCTGACAATCTGTGCTAAACCTCCCAGCTCATCTCCCTTTCCAAACGTTTTTGGGACACCAGGACACAAATGTTACCAGACCTCTCCACATGAATGTCAGGTAGCAAGAGTAGTTTCTGAGAACTCCAGTGGTGAATGTTCAAGGCAGCTTCAGCTGTGAATGCTTTGTTGGACCTCTGCGATGTTCTGCTAAAACCATCCTGACTTCTACCAGGAAGACTCTGCTCATTTACTTTCAGATATTCTTTCCTTGTCACTGTGCTAGGATTAGAGCAAAGAATGTATCTTTTCAGCCTTCTCCATGATGTAGAGTACTCCAAAACAGGAGCATATCAGACACTCGTTTCTCAGCATGCCAAGGTTGATGTGGTTGTGCGTTTACTGCCACCCATTTCCATGTTTGCAGTGGGGAAGAGGGAGGTCAGGATGAGGGACTCTTCATCAGGGGCTGTAGCGATAGGACAAGGGGTGATGGGTTCAAACTGAAACAGGGGAAGTTCAGGTTAGATAACAAGGAAGAAGTTCTTTACTGTGAGGGTACTGAGGCACTGGAACAGGGTGCCCAGAGAAGTAGTGAATGCTCCATCCCTGGCAGTGTTCAAGGCCAGGTTGGACAGAGCCTTAGGCGACATGGTCTAGTGTGTGGTGTCGCTGCCCATGGCAGGGGGTTGGAACTGGATGATCTTAAGGTCCTTGCCAACCCAAACCATTCTATGATTCTATGATTAGAAGATCATGTGCTGTAGAAAAGAAGCCAGGCAATACAATAAAAGAAAATTCTACTCTGATATTAGTAATAGTAGTATTATTAATAACTATCCATTATTTAGCTGAAAAATCCTGTTAATGCTGTATAGAACACTTGCATTTACTCTTTATGTAAACTACTTGGGTTGCTGTTAACTGCTCATTCGTGCATCTTAGAGGTCTGAGCATTTCAGTCTGCAGTGTTAAAACACATTTGTTTTTTCTAATCATAACTAGGCTGCAGAGCAGGGGTGGGAGTGTTCCCTCTGAATGTGAGAGTCCCAGCAGTTCCAGAATGCAGCCATTTCTTTCAACAGATAAATGCATTTCAAACTGTGGCTGTCTTTTCTGTTGCTACCCACTTCCTTCCCAATTTCTGTAAAGAGCTGTAGCTCCAGCTTTATCTAGATTTGCTCTGAGCTTTTGCAAGCAGGAGCTATTGCTGTAAGCTGAGGAGTGTTAGAAGCTGCCCCTTGTAGGATAACAAAGTGCATCTTCAAGTAAAGAATTTGGAAGATTTGGGCTCATAAATTGTTTTTATCTGAACTCTCCAGTCCACACAAACCAATATTTTTTCATGTTCACTTACTCTCCAGACAGGTATATGGTTGCAGTTCTCAGGTTTATAAAGGAAGCACAGTATACAGTGCACTGAAAAGGGATATAGCAGAGGCAAACAAATCCAAGCCATGTGTCTAGGCATGTGTGTGTGTGTGTGTAAGCCTGTGTGTCTATTGAGATATTTATTTGCTTCTGAACTTGTGGGTTTTCCACAAGGGGTTCAAATTTGGTCAAGTCACTATGTGAAATGTGGAAGGCTTCAGCTGTAAGTGGGATCTACGTGTCTGGCAATTGCCAAATACATCAGAGAGCTTTCTGTGCTTGAAATCAGCTTTCTCTTTCCTAATGGACAGGGAGCTAGAAATCATGATAAGAACCCCTTCCACTGCGGGGTTTTTATGGGTAGTCTCTCCATAGTTAATAAATGAGTTGGGCTTGATGGAAGCATGTTACAGTGTTTTGGTTTGGGGCCCAGGGCTGCATTCTTCTTGCTCCCTAGACTCCCCTTGAACTAAATGGGAGGTGTGGGTGAACAAGATCAGACCCCTCGTCTGCAGACACTGAAGCCACATGCAGCCTCCAGTGACCTCCCTTGCTTTCCACAAACACTAAATTCATTGCTGGTTGGGAGAAAAAAAGTGAGGCACTTGAGCTTCTTTTCAAAATAGAGAGAAACAATAGGGCACACTGTAGTGAGTTCCAAGTCTTTTATCTTTCTACAGATTCAACCACAGTATTGATTCTTTATTGACCTAAACTGTCCTAAGCGTGGCTGTGGTTTTTTCTCATATAGTCTATGGGAGAGTTAAGGCAGCTACTACTTTAATATTGATTTTTGTGAAAAAGGTGCAGGAAAGGGGGCAATTTGTGTCTGCAGTTGCTCTTCACTATAAAAGATACCATTGTTAGGAGCTTATAGCATTATATCAAGGGTCTTAATCTGTAGCAATCTTTTTTTACAACTTAGAAATAGGCTTGGGCAAATGTGTTATTGGTGTTAATGATATTTTGAAGTGAAGAAAATTTGTCAGCCTTTCCAAGTAAAATGCTCAGCTTAACCATTTGAGGGCTTTGACAGGTTGCTTACAGCTGTTTGCAGGAATTATGTCTTTTGTTCCCTTGGAAAAAAGAAACGGAAAGGCAAAAAGAATGTCCATTTGAATAAACAGTGATAATAACATTATCTGAATAAATCTTTAATAAATTGAAATTATTTCTGCAGGCTTAAATAAGCGGTAAGTTTTGACAAGAAGGGCATTATCATCTAATTATGCTTACTTTATGAAAGAGAGGGGCAAGGGCCAACCTGTGAGCTGTCTAAACCGCAGTAATAGAGTGATCCCCTCTGCAGACTAAAGAAGGAGCCATCAGACAACAATAAAGCACAGGCAGAGGGCTGAAAACTGCATGTGAACCCCCTATTCCCACAGATACACCATCTTGTTCTGAACACTACCAGAGCAGGATAAGGAGTACGTGGCAGAACAGCCTCTGCTGAGCTGTTCTGAGAACCCTGTGCCAGATATTTGATGGTATTCCTAAAGGTTTCTTTAATTATCAATTAGTCACTCCTGTACATTAGCTTCCCATTGCGAAGTGCTCGGCGTAAGGGTCTGCATCAGCATTTGCAAGCAGGTGTAAAGATATAACTGATAGTAAATTGCCGTCTTCCTGTGGGTACCTAGTTTGCTAAGAACACTTAAGACATTCCAAGGCGACACCTGCTAGCTGCTTTATTGGTGTGTACCTCATCTGTTCTGCTGTTAGGCTGATCCACTCTCTTGAATTATAAAGAGCTGTGCCTACCGAAAGGCGTTGCTTTTTCCATACGAGCCATGGGAGAAGCTAAATACGCTGTGTGCAGTAAAACACAAGTATTCACATGCCTTCCCGTTGTGTTACGTATGAGCTGGTGCACGTGGTATTCTTCTAATACCCACTATTTAATTTCTAACTTCCAGAGGATCAATAAACAGAAAAATCATTGTCTGCTAATGTCTGTAATCTTTTTGAACGTGTGATTTGTTTGGCCAATAAGGTTGACTCGTTCCAAGCCTCCTCTGCCTGCGTTTATTTCACAGAAGGCAAAATATTGTGCTCATAATAAGCTGCCAGAATTAAGAAAGCAGCATAACTCTTGCTCGTCTTAGGTAAGTTGGAGTTGGAACTGCACTCTCCACAAATCAAGTCTCTTGTGTATATACACAGAGTTTTGTTTTGCATGTATATATAAAATATTATATTTTAAAACTGTTAATCGAGGCCCTCTCCTGCATGTAGTTATGATACATGTTTATTCATATGCACCTGACTACACAGGATTTTTTTTTCCCCCATTAGAATCTTGTCTCATTTAGCATTCAGGATATTTTAAGGATGAAACAAAGTGTGATAGAGATGGGCATTGTCCTTAATCCTCTGCAAAAATCAGTTAATTTTGGCTTCTTTCTAGGCCTGGATCATTTTTGGTCAGCCTGTGGAGATGGGAACAAAAGCCTTGGGAGCTTGTAGGCAGGAAGAGAGGCACCACCCCTGTAAAATGGCTGTGAGGGTGCAGAGAAGGGACCCTGTGCTCTGTGGGAATGGGGAATGGCGCATGAATGAAGGCAAAGCATCGGGAGCTGGTTCCAGAGCTATCCATGACAAACATAAGGATGTGAACAAAGTAGTGTCTTTTCCTCTTTGTCTTTCGAAAACAGCTCACCAGCTCTTGTGGAATTATCCCAAACCAGTTCAGCTTGCGGCACATGTTGGGCACTTTCTGAGCCCAAACTCTCAACCTTACTGGTGTTATAAGGGACTAAACCAGCCTAAAATGCCTGTGGTACACAAAGCACTAATAACAGAGAAGGCTACATCCTCAACTACTCCCCATCTTCGTTTCCCATAAATATGTCACATCTCACTTGGTCTCACAGGACTCTTGGAAGGCTAAAAATAGAGACAACACATATGGATGTGTGCTGAGGATGTGGCTGGGCTCAGTTTCTGTTCCTTTCTCTGATGCAAGAGCTAAGCAGCCTTTTGCCTTTACACAGCGGCTGGGGCTAGCCACCCTTAACATAAATGGGGATGGTTTGGTAACAAGTGTGAACTGAAAGGTCCTTAAAAAAAGAGATGTTCAGGCTTTCTCAGCTGAACAAATTGAAAGTGCCCTACAGTTATTGTCCACACAAAGTGTAAATTTGCCTAGGTGTTGCTGCTCTAATGCAGCCTTTCATGCTTATATTATCATTTTGTCTCTAATTCCCTATAACGTGCCAACTCTGTAACGGATACAACTTCGTGTCTGTCTTCACTCGTGCCAGCAAGCTGAACAGGTGGGATGAGGTTACGGTAAGCAAGGAGATTACTAGAGAGAGAAGTTTTAAGAGTCCACAAACCCCAAGAGCAACAGAGAATCTGAGACACGAGGAGCTCGCCGCAAGAGGAATGCTCAGAGCACAAAGTTATACCCCGCCTCGGCATCGCTCCATACAGACAGAAATGACTCAGTGTGTGAGTCAGAGAGAGGAGGTTTTATTTACACCATAGAACTTGGAAATAACATTTCCACTGATTCTATTCTGCTCAGCAATTGTGGGGATTATCAAAAGGCTGTTAACACTTCTGTATGAATCAAATCCTTAAAAATCACTCCGCCCTTCAATCAGAACTGTTTTCTCACTTCTGTGAATTAACCTACAGAACTGGCACATGAAATAATTTGTTTCAGTATCTATTACTGAATATGTTTTGGCCTCGATCCATAAAAGCATTTAGGAGCCTGAGTTGCACTGAAATCACTGAACAGAGGAGGGGGGGGAAAAAAAGTGTGTTATTCCTGGTTACTACAAGGCACTATCGCACATTGCTCTTTTCTCTGGGCAAGTTTCAGGCTCTGGCTTTGCTGGGGCTCTTCCTGGCTGGTGAAGGGAGGCTTCTGCCCAGACAGTCTAGAAATCCAGTTCTTGGAGGTCCTTTATGCTGGGCACAGCATGATGTATGCTCTGTCAGAGGAGCAAAGGTGGTAGAAGAGAAGTGGCGCATAACATAACTGAGATACCATGGGACTGAATCACCCCAGTATAAAACAAGCCTGTTTAGTTTGAGAGGGGAATGAACTGAAGAGTATTCATTTCTTACAATATAGACACATTTCTGCTAGAAAGAAACCGTTTTTTTGGTGAACTTTTTCCTCTAGTAAAATGTCTGAGCTGCTGAAAAATATTTTGATAGACATTTTGTTGCCATCCCTATGAGCCTTTCATATCCTCTAGCTCCACCTTGTAATAGCAATTCTTTGTGATGGCCAGCCCAGCTGTGTTTGAACGGGTGATCTACAGGTGGTGAAGGCTCTTTTTCATTTCCCACCTCCTCTAATCCTCTGTAAGAAAGTGTCACAATGAATTTGGTGCCTGAATTTGTGACACTCAGGAATTCATTGATGGAACAGAGTATCCTCTTTTTCTATTCTTCTACACATGGGCTCTTGACAATTATTTCTTCTAAACAAAATGTGATGGTTGGGGCAAAGATGTGAAGATGCCAAGTGTAAAGAATGGGTGAAAAGGTGTGATGTCTCCAAGCAGAGCCAGTCTGCAGAACGGTTAGCCATGCAGATGGCCAAGGTAAATAAGACACTGCTGAAACTGTCTTAGCCCCCCACAATCCTCATGTGTGGGTTTATATACACCAGCAGAGCCAAGTTAACCTTAATTGTGTGCTGTTTAACTTGGCTACAAATGGCTAACCCTTTCTGTAACTTGGCTCTGATTGCAGGTATCACACCTTTCCACTACTGACCTTTCTTGTCTAAATTGTTTTTTTAATACGTATTAAAGAGTTTTGATCTGGTTTCATTTCCCAGGGCTTTTTCTGCAGTCGAAAATATTACAGAAAATTATTTCTGCTGATGGAAAGACATATTTTAATAGAAAATCTCTTACATTCTCAGTGGCTAGACAGGTCAGTGGGGCTTAAAACCCAGTTCTTCTTGAAGGAAGTAGTGCCAGGAAACCTCACTAAAACTTGTTGTGCTGTTTTTTCTCCGTGCATTCATTGGCAAAGGGAACAGGAATGCAACTCTTATATAAGAAAAATATTTAAACTGTAATAGCCAATCAATAATTCTTCTTATTTTCCTTTCAGCACCATATTTCTTAACAGTGGTTTTAATATGTCAACAGTTTGTTACCACGATCCTCTAAGATAAAGTGTTTCTCTGTTTGAAGGTAGCATATTAAAACTGGGTCCCATTTAATTGCCTTTTCTGAGGGTTTTAGCTGCACGTTATTTGTAAGGGAAGCATTCTAATTGCTGGTTAACAGGAGGCTTTTATCAGTTTTGTAGATCCAGTGTATTGCTATCCGCAGCAGCAGTGGCACACACAATCTTGGGACTTGGCCCAGTTCTGGCACAATTCAGTCGAAGGGATTCTGTTGACATCGGTGGATCGGGTCTTCTGTGATGAGAGTGAGGAGTAATTATTTCCTGCACGTGGGGTGTCTCATCAGGAATCAGTTGTGAGTTACTCTGTCCTGGTGGCTAACTTTGCACCTGAGTTTCCATTATAACTCCAATTTCATCTCCTACTTTAAAAGCCTCAGACATACCACAGTGGACTAAGGGGAGTAAGATTTCTTTACCCGGTGAGATACAGGTTAGGTGGTCTTGGAACAGTTCCCACTAAAGCAGGGGACAGTGTTACAAAATCTACTACCATTTGTACTAATTAGCAACTTTGCTGACAGCCTCTGGTGAGTAACTCATTACTGTCTATTTGTGTGCTTGGCTTATAAATCCCTGAACAGCCAGACTGTGGGCACTGTTGTCGTACAATGTTGTTGTGGTATAAGACCTTTTTCTTGAGCATTAGCATGTCTCTTCAAGCATAGTGCTTGAAGTATAAGTAGGTCAGTGGCATGGAGACACAGCCCTGAAGTATGAAGGGCTTCCAGTATTGCTTTTTTCCCCCCTCTTTGGGTCCTGAAGTAGAGATGAATAAAATCTGTTCGTTTCTGGCACCGCTCTTGCTGATGCTGCTTGTTTCTCGGCGCATTTTAAATTTCCTCTGATTCGACCTTCACCCTTGCTTGTGGGCATGATATCACATATTTTAGCATGCTTTTTTCCTTCCCTCCCTATCTACATTAGTCAGGCCTGTTGGAATTCTGAAGTACTTTTGCCACGATTCAAGAAGAATGTCCTTTTTCAATTTCTGCAGGTAAATTCTGCTATTCAGTGATTTTTTTCCCCTCATCCTTTATCATAGGCTGTGTCTTTTCCATATGGTAATGAATCATTCCCTTAGGAGAAGTATCATTTGCTCAATTCAATGGACGTCTCACAATGCGGATACATGTATTTCTTTCACCTATCATTTTGATTTTAGTTTTCCTGCAGTTTATTGGCTTCAATCTATATTTTCTTTGTGAAGCTTCATTTCCAGCTCTAGTAGATATCTCCAGCTATATAGAAGTGTGTGCTGCCCCAATGGCATACCTATGCTTTCAGCCTTTCTCTGGGGGTGTTATCTACATATTCAGTGTAATAATTTCCACCAGACCCTCTCATGATTCCATTTAGTGTCTGTCCTTAGCCTCTAATCTGGTTTTCTCCAACTTGTCTATTTAGAAGTAAAAGTGGTGAGAGTGGTGTCCAGTGACACTATTGTTGTATGTCAAATGAAATAGAGGACAAGGATGAACAAACATCTCTTAAGCACGGGCTTGGATAACACTGCACAAACAGAAAGGAGTATGAGTTCTATACAGTAGGTTCTGCTTTTGATTTATATAGTGATTTGATGATAGGGATGCACCAGAATGAAAGTATGGTGGTTTTTTCCTAGTATTATTCATGTTGTTCAAATAAGCTTTTGCACAAGAGCCCAGTTAGGACAAGGGTTAAATGAGCTGGTTGCAAACCCAAAGTCCTGTGTTCCTTCCTTTATTTCTGACTCATTGCAAGACTTCAAACCACTCAGTGCAGCATCCCTTAGCTGTGGTTTCTCTCATTTCCCAAACAAGCCGTGTGTTTTACCTGTTTCATTGTCAGCCTGGTGGGATGGATCCTGCATCAGCGCAGTCAGGAGTCCTCACCACCGGCATCTGTAGGGGCAGGTATTGGGGCATCGTGAGTCTCATTTGTCAAATGCCCGTAAAGTACTTAAGAGCTCTTTGGATGAAAGAGAAATTATTATTAAAAAGCAGTCTTGGTGCCTTAAAGATAACTCAACTGGCACCAGATTCCTGAAAATAACAAATGGCAGAGGTTTTACTTCACGCTCTCCCCTTGGGTTTGGCTAGATGGGTTTCTAATGAGCAAGTCTTTTATTTCTGGGATATTCTGTACCTCCCTGCCACAATTATTCATGTGCAAGTCCTAGAGCCAAATTCTGCCCTTAGATGCATGTTTGCTACTCCCATTGGCTTTCTTGAAAGCTGCAGGCATTTTTCCTAAACCATCATTTGGCCTCCAGTAGTACTGTGGTCATATTTGTCTGTCCAAAATGACTGTGGCTCTCCATTTATAATCTTGTAATTTGTAATCTTTACTGAGATACTGCTGTGGTTTTTCTTTCATTACTGGCATCTTATTGTAATATTGATTTCTTGTTAAATGCAACTGCATTGGTAATTTTGGCTGGCAGCTTCTTGTTGTTGCTTTCTCTTGTATACTTTTTGAGGCTGGGAGAGTACTCCGTGCACTAGATTGAAGCTGATTTCTTTGATGTGACTCTTGCATTTAGTCTGTCTAAAGAGATTTAATTTTTGCCTAATCTATCTATGCAGTTCCCAGTCACTCCGGTATCCAGGCACTAAATTATAGCCCTCTTCTGAGTGTTTTCTTCTTGTAACCATGCTAACTTCCTTTCTGAGTGAGTGACCCAGTCATTGTCATGCTTTTGTAAACAGTTTCTTTTCAACCTATTGATTTTGGTCGAACATTAGTGACCACCCACTGTTTGAGATTGGGAGAGAGAATAATTGTTATATAGGCATCCCCATGCATACAGACACAAGCTCATACATCTGCTCTCAGAGTGGACATCTTCTGCAGTTTAATTCTCATGGAGGGTTATAACAGCAGGTCTCATCTGCACTGGCTGAGCCTGGAGGACGAGTGGCTTAGAGGTGAGAAAGTCATGCCTGTGTCTGGGGAAATTGCATGGCATTCACCAGTGCAAGGAGCTGCATATGGAGGGTAGGGTCCCTGTGCTACTGGGAGGTGATGCTGGTCTGCAAAACAGCTACAGAGTGAATTATAGGTGTTCCTGGCTCTCGTCCATCCTCACTTCCCGGTATCTATATACCCGCCATGGTGGCTGTGAGGGGATGGCACAGGAGCTTTGCCAGGGCATTTGGCTCACGGAGCGTGGTGCTTCCCACATCTTTCTTGCAGTGCATTTCCTGGCTTAGCAGTGCTCCCTTTCCTGGCAGCCCTGGCACAGCCACTGCCAAGGCCTGACGCCAGCCCCTGAGCCCTGCTGCTGTGTACCCACCGCTGTCTCCTGCAGCCTCCCTGCTCAGCTCAGGTGCTCCCTCCTCTTCCTCCTTGCAGACTTTTCCCCGCCCTGCATGCTGCCTTTGGCACATCCCAAAGTAACTTCTGCTTGCTGCTGTCCCAGTGCCGTGGGAGGCTCCTCTGCTGCTGCTCATTGACTCCACTAATGAAATCCATTTGGGATCCCAATCAGCACAGTGGTTCTCTTGTTTAACTGCATTGCTTAACTGCATAACAGCTCTCTGAAAGACCTCAGAGCACCTACATGTGATAACATCACCCATCACATGGGGCAGAAGTCCGCAGGTCCTCTGAGAAACTGCACAGTCCTCCACAGACTCATCACTTTCGCAAAGCAGGGCACTGGTTTAGTCATCTGGAAAGGATTTAAAGACCTACATTTGGCATTATAAAGTGCCCTATGTGTATATGGAGAATGAAAACCTGAGAAAACCCCCAAATACTTTGTATACAACTGGCAAGTACCTGGTGCCAGTAGCTATAGCCGTCACTATATTGTTGGGTGCACTTGCTGTGCCAAACAGACCATGAACGTGCTGCTGTTTGAAAGGGGCAGTTCCAGCCCCTATTTATGAAGAGCCATCAGTTCTTTGATCCTTTGGTCAGGAAAAGAGGACAAAGCCCTCTCAAGGCTTGTAGTGCCTCATATACACAGTGCTCAGAAACACAAGTGTCCCTCCTCAGTCTTGCTTGCCCCTGTCTTTGGAATATAAAGGCTGTGCATCCGTGTGTGCCAGATGGTTTTCTGGAAAGCATCAAGCCAGCCACCACTGTTGGTGTTTGGTTAACAGACCTGTACAAGAAAGTGATTCACAGACTACAGATTTATTGTCAATTTTGTTATGCTTAAGGCAGGCAGTAATTTCAGTTTTCACTGCCATTAGCTAATAATAGTAATTAATTAGTAAATTGTGCCGTTGGGATCTCAGGGTGAACTAACAGGGAAAATGTAAATTACAAAAAGAGAAAAAAGGCCACTAATGCTTCTGAGTTTCCCACCACGACTGAGGGGTTTGTGTCTATCCCAGCCCTTCAAACTGGGTTTCTGAGGAACAGCTTACATTGCCCACAGCACTGTCTGGGAAGTGTTAGAAGGAAAATGAAAAGGTACACTGAAAAGCAGCAGAAAGGTGGTAGGAAATGAAGGGAATAGCAACAGAGGGTTGCGTTCCTGTGCCAGCAGCTGGAGGAACAGGGCTGGAATCTACCCTGAGGGAAGGTTCAGCCTTTCCCCTGCCAGTGGTGGGAGTCTCCTGTTCTCAAGTGATGAGTGTGATATGAGAGACCCTGCGGGCTGCCACTGCCCCACACTCCCTTTGATCCTTCCGCTGCACCTGAGCTCCACACTTGCCATCCATGACATTAAGGTCTCTTCTAAGGAACTGCTGAGTGAATCAAGTCTATATTCACATTATTCCTCTCTCTTCAGGGTCTGAAAACCTTACATTGAACCAGGAGGGGAGGGGGAAGTGTTTTGTTGTTTGGGTTTTTCCCTGATGTTACTGACTTCCAAGAAAGGAAGTTTTGGATAGCACGCTAAGAAAACAGGCAGATAAACCCAGGGCTTTCAATTCAAGGTCATTTGGAACCCTTTATCTGCCTGCAAAAGAAAGTGGGGGAGAAAAGAATTAAAACATGTGAATTAGGCTGAGTCATTTTCACTATGAATTGTTTGCAGCTGTCAGAATCAGATCTACATAGTTCACTATAGCTCAATTTCCTTTCCCAGTTAATAACACATTGAACAAACATACTATACTAGACTCCTTCTTTTCTTTCAAATAACCTCACAGTGGATCTGCATTCCTCATATAAAGATGTCTCTATTAGCTGAGGCTATTTATAGAACATCAGAGGGCTGAAAGATAGTTAAAAATTAATCGATTACCATCAAATAACAGACACTAAAACTCAGTGTATGAAATGCCTTCTCCTACTGAATAAATTAATAGCAAGAGGAGAAATGTAGGATCCTGATTTACAGGCTGACCAGATTCAATTTAACACTTTCCACTGCAGCTCTTGCTCATAGCTGGAGAGTTCAGGTGGTGCTTTCAGGAGCTGACCCTGTCTGATGTGGTGGTTTGGGGGTGGCAATGTGCTCCACAGGGAGGACATAGAATCATGGATTAGTTTGGGTCAGAAGGGACCTTCAAAGCTCATCTAATCCAACCCCCCTGCAATGAGCAGGGACATCTTTAACTAGATCAGGTTGCCCAGAACCACATCCAGCCTGGCCTTGGTGCATCTAAAGAGCTGGAGTGTCCAGCTTCAGCTGCAAGGCCTTTGGAAGGATCAGCTCCTCAGGTCTAATGCCTGCTGTGGATAATTCCTCCTGACCTGTCCAAAGGTGGCATTAGGGATTCAGAGATGGAAATTACTCTTTCTACAATCTCTAAAAGCAATGGTGGGGAAGTGGCACCACCTGTGTCTAGAAGGTAAAAGACTTGGGCTTACACGGTACTAAGATGCTTCTCTTATAATCTTATTTAGAGCAGTAAAATGCTGCTCTAGCCTTTATACTCTATGGCTATAATCATGCTGCGGGCTGTGAAGAGAAATAAATGTTTTATGAAACCAATGAAAATATGGAGGAAAAGAAGAAAGCTTTCAGGATCATAAGTTGTTCTTTGGGTCTGAAAGGAAGCAAAAGAAGAACTGAGTACCAAGACTGCTACCTCTGTATCCTAGCTGAAACAGGGCTTATGTCCCCCAGAGCTTCTTTTCCTTCTAACAGTCTCATAAAGATACCATTTCCCTGTGGAAGTTACCTTTTTACCATGGCATTATTTGAGCCACAGGTTTGGCATGAGCAGAGCTACCTGGAGGGGTTTATCCCTTGCAGGCACTGCAGGCCTTTGGCACCAAGACAGGCAAAGTCCAGGATGTCTTTGAGGATGTACTGATGCGTCTGCACTGCTCGGGTTGATGCTAGCTTAGGGATGGAATTATATTTGTGGATACATCAAAATCTAGGGTGGTTTGTTATCATACCTTTAGAGAAAGTGGCTGAGGGCTATGGTGTACCTCCCGTTGTAGACATGCCCTATGGGGAAGAAAGGAATTTGATTAAATAGAGAACAGCTTCTAAGACAGGATGGTGAGTTTAACATCTGCCCCTGTTGATTGCTGACAGACTGCAACACACAGCTTACAATGTAGGGGAAGTCTTTATTTCCTCCTTTATTGCCAAATATGCACATTTCCAAGCAAAGGTGACATTTTTGTATGTCAAAACAAAGGTAGAACTGCACAGCCTTTGAAACATCAAACTCAGATGGAAAATGAGGATTTGGCATGGCTTAATTTGGGCTTTATTAATGCCTTTGGGGGAGAGGAATGGAAGAAAGATTAGGCAGATCAGAGCTTGAAAAGTCATAGATCACGCATTTAATAGCTGTAATTCTTAAATACTTGAAGGGTTTCATAAAGCCATTCTCTTCAAGTGCAAACTCTTTCCCACTTTTGACTGTTGCATCCAGACCTCCCAAGTTCTTAAAAAGAGCTTGCAGCTGAAATATCTTGAGACCTTTCCATAGAGCAGGGATCTTGCACCACCGCTATGTATGCAGCCAGCATCCTTAAAGGGATCCCACAAGGAATATACATTTGCACATAGACACATACTTTCATTCAAGGTGTATATTGTGTTATTTTAGGTACTCACCAAACGGGATTTAAAGCTGGGAAAAAAAAAGAAGGAGACTTTTTCCATTCAGTTACATTTTCAGAAGTGCTGCAGATTTAGAAAGGCTGGATTTAAATGAAGTCGCTACTAGATTTTGGAGAAAATCAATTGTGGTGTTATAAGAAATTGATGGCTAGATTTCAAGGTGAATTTGATCTAAAACTGAAATATCGACTAAGGCCATATTAAGATTTTGTTCTGTTTTCATTCTGGAGAAGTGGCATTTTTCCCTGCACCGGGGTTTTGGCCTTTCCCTAAGCTTCAGATAATTTGCCACACATTTATTTTCAATATTACAGTGCTATTTTTAAACTAGCAGTGCAAAGCAGAGGTTTTTATAGTAGCTATTACATAGTAAGGAGTTTTCTGTAATAAAATCAATATCATCGGATAAATACTCTAAGCTAGAATAAGAAGCCACTGATAATTTTGCCCATAGTAATCGTTTTTAGCATGACTGTGCTTTCCACAGGGTGATTTTTCTGATTGTATTTAACATGAATGAAGGCACATTCCAGAAGGTAACATAGCCTGGGACACTGTGACCAACGCAGGTGAAATAGCTGAGAGCAATATGAAAGCACTGCGTAGGGGAAGGGTAACACTAAGATACGAAACTCTGGAAAGAAATCAGTAGTCCTATAGGGAATGTGGAAGTGGAGGGTAATTTATGATGTTACGGAAATAATAATATTAAGTGTTTCCCCCCAAACATTTTCTTTCAGGTTATTAAAAATCAAAGGCGCTAAATAAGATCATTTTAGCTGCCTATATCCCTCTTCCGCAGTGTTTTCAAGCCCAGACTGTGCAGTGCCTACTGTTCAGACTGCACCCTCACAGTTCTATGAGCTCTGGAAGAGGCTTTTTGACTCCAGCCATTCATTTGCACCATCCCGCTACAGACCACTGCCTTCAGGTGTGCTGATACCTGAAGCGGTCTGGGTTATAAAACAGAGGGTTGTTTCCAGCTCTTTATGTCTATATATTATCTATGTATGCACACCCATCTTTGGAGAATTCAAATTTCTGAGGTTAAGGATTATAATCAAAGGGACTTTTAGAAAGTGCTAATCTCAACCAGAAGTTTACCAGGAGATGAGTGTTGTGCCATTTCTAGGGATTAGTGCCAAGGGTACTGGGCCAGAATCTGCTTGGATTTGCTGTTAAGTGACAGACAGTGCTAGAATGAAGTGTAAGGAAATGGGGTGACCAGCTGTCAACATCTGCAAAGCCCATCAGGGCTCAGTGCCCTCAGGGAGGACACGGTGGATTTGGACACTCGGCCTCACTACAGGGGCTACAGGGAACACTGGGGTCAAATGCCTCATGGTCTCCTATATGGTGGTTCTGGCATTGGGACAGTGTCCCCACCTTGCTCAGGAGGTGGGTACGGGAGTCTTGAGCTGTCACAGAAAGCAGCCAGTGACCATCTGGCCTGTAAAGTATTGAAAAGGCAATTCCAATAACTCATTTTACAACCAAGTGATCATTTATCCCACTAGCAAAATCTGTTCAACTCTGGTTGTATAGGTTATACAGTAATAAAAGTTCAAGTATCCATAAAATTGCCATTGAACTGTAAATTAATGTGAGGTAAAGTTGTTGCCCAAGGGAATAACCAAGCTCTAGAAAGTTGTGTCCTAAATTAATTAATGCTGAGTTCAGCTCTGCCTGGGAGAAGAATGGGTTCAGGCTGCTCTTTGGTTGTTGAGCTCAGAGCTCTGTTTGCAGGCAGAAATTGCCATTGTCATCTCTGCCCATTTAAACAGAGCAGAGAAATCAGAGAAGACCCCAGGAACATTTGTGAATGAAATTACAGGGTTTTTCTTTCTTTCTGTCCTTTTGTGGGGTTTTTTTTCTTTCTGATTTTATTGCTACATCTGTTTGAATGGATAGAGCTAATCCACGCTTGCACCACTTCAGGCTCCTTGTAATGGTCAGAGAGTTTCCTTTCTGCTTAAGCAAAGATGTACATTTGCACTTCATGATTGCTGATTAACGGAAGGTATCCCTGCCTATGGCAGGGGAGTTGGAGCTTGATGAGCTTTAAGGTCTTTTTCAACCCAAGCCATTCTGATTCTGTGATCTCCTTGACCATCATGGCTTGGCTGTCCTCTCTCTAACCCCTCACTTAAAACCTTTGTTTTGTGGATTTTTGGTTCTACTTCATTGTGAAAAGAAACCAGCGGTACTTAACAACCAGCTCAGTTTTAATTATTATGGATGAGGATTAATAAAAGAAAAATGTGCTTGGTCCCATTGCCTTGGGAATCAGTTGCTTTTTAAGAAGTTGGCTAAAAAAGCAGTTGTGGTACCCAGAGTGTGGTCTGCAAAGCACTGCTGCTTCATCTGTGCTGTTTCCACAACCAAGGGAGCATAGAACAGAGAGGAGCCATGTAATGAGGTGCACATAAACTATTTGCTTCAGCGAGTCCTCCACAATGCATCAACTATCGGGGTCTGTTGCAGCACTTGGAAGTGGTTATTTATACAGGGCTTCAGAGCTGCCATGTAAACCTGTGCTCTGTATAACCAGAAGACCGCAAAAGCTCTCTCCTAGATCTCTTGCTAACAAGCCTCAGAGGTTTGTATTGAGTAGCTGCCTCTGCTCACAGCAAGAGCCTTAGCACAGAGTTTCTGTCTGCGGCACCGCTGCCGGCCTGCCTGCCGGTGCTGTGCTCAACTGACACAATGGCAAACAGCACTTCCCATCAATTGCTAACAGAAAAGAGGCACCGGTATTCCCTATCACCCATCGAGCACGCTCGTGGGCTTGACGCAGGACACGGGTTGAGGCAGTAGGAGCAGGACCTCCACAGCACCGTTGGTGGCAGCACATTCAGTTAACAACAGTTAAAATGTTTTCCAATCCCTCTTCTGCTTTTTAGCCCCTTTATTCTTTCATGCGCAAGTTGTTTTCAGTACTTTTCCCGACTTCTCTTTTTCCTTTACCATTTCTTCCTCTTTCCATTTCGCTTTTGCTTTTTAGTGTTTTTCCCCCCTCATTCTTCTATTTTTTCTTTCTTTTCAGTCTCTATTTATTTCTTCTGCTTCACAGATTGTCTCTCTGCTTGGTTTTCTTTTTCCCGGCACTTACTATATTCCTTGTGTTTTTGCAGCTCTAATGCTAGCTTGTCTGCCAAAGAATAAATTCCTATTTATGGAAAATATATGCAGCTATATGCACTGCTAAAACATCTTCAGACTGTTTGCTCACAGTCATCCTGCAGAGACAGCCTGACACTGTTAACACCAGAACTGAACAGCTACCACTACATTTACCACAATTAGAGCCAAATGGCACATCAGCGCACACCTATGCAGCTTCTGCAGTGTGCACATACAGGTTCAGGTGCATCCACCTGGATGTATCTTAAATGAACCAGCTCTTTCCTCCTCCGACAATGCAGCAGAGCAGTTTGGGTTTATATGGGAGAATCCCATGGGTTAGACCTTTAGATATAATTATCCTACTCTTTGCTCACTGTTCGCTTTGCCCAGGAAGGGATAACAGTTAGCTATGCCTGTGGAAATGCCTGAACTGGTCCATTGTCAGCTCAGGTTATACTTTTAGAGCACTCCAAATTTGAAGCTCTGAGCAGAAGGTGTGTTATGAGCTGATTTCTTGGGACATCTAGGAAATAAAAAAGATCAGTATATTGGAGTAGTTTCATCTTGTGCCTCTATATTAACATCTTAAAGCAGCAACACTCCAGGTACGGTACCTTTTAGAACATTCTTAGGTTCGCAGCGTTGTTTCTTATTGAAATATGGTAAATGAAGGAGGTGAAATTCCAAGGCACAAAGAGTAGGTCTTTCCTTGCAAGTCAGTGGAAGTTGTGTGTCTAATTCCCATTTGTGCCTTTGAAAACACACATGTCCCTGCTTTGCCCACGGCTTTCAATCTTGCGCACACAAACGCAAGCACCACGTTCCTATTCAACCTTCCACACACACGTTTTCATTTCCTTTCAGTGTCACAAACTTCCTGCAGTAGCTGAAACATGTCACGGATGTTTTTGTCAAATTGCTGAGACCCGGTTCTTCAGCTCCCGCTCTGCACTTCTAGGGTGATCAGATCATGATGTTAGAGTCGCATAAGAGCTTATTAGCAGCTGTTGCAGACACTTTCTCTGTGCTCTAAAAACAATGCCGAGAACAACAGCTCAGCTGGGAAGAGCATATGCAATAGCCTTTTAATCATTGCTTCAACTCACCATGTCATGATGCGTAAGCTTTCTCATCAATGAGGCTAGGAATACAAAACCCGAGAACTTCTTCAATATTTCAAACACCTGCATCTTGTGAAGCAAATTTATGCTACCAGATTAGACAAAAAAGGGGAAAAAGAAAGGAAAGAAAGGAGGAAAGAAAAATCTCTTGGATCAAAAGTGTCTCCTTATCAGGAAATGAAGGATAGGAACAAAAATACCCTCCTCCTCCATCTCCTCCTCTTCTTTTCCCACCTCAAACTTGATGGTAAAATTCTGTAATCTGACAACCCCCTGCAAAATGATAGATGAGTATTTACAAACGGGGCTTTTCGATGCAAGTCTGCACTTTAAAATCTCCCCAACCCCAGCCTTGTGCGAGTTGTTAGGCTCTGTCTTCTTTCTGTCACTATCTGTGCCACCCAGCTTTGCTGTCCTCCTTTATTGCCATGGGGAGGGTACATGGGCAACTGGGGGGTACAAATGCCAGGCTTCCGAGTCTGTTTATTCAGCAATGGCAGGGAAGCCTGTTGCTGGTCACTAGGCTGAGATGTGCCTCCAGACTTGGTGTGGGATGCTCTTCAGCTGTCCCCCGCAGCTCGCTCCATTGCAGGCACAGTGATGAATTTGTTTCCTTTCGTAATAAGTCAGACAATAAGGATGTTGCTAAATCTCTCTTCTGGAGCCCAAAGGTAGGGCTGTTGGTTGATATTTGTTTGCTGTGGAATTATGATTGGTATGACCCCTGAGTTGCCCCTTCACTCAGAAAGTCCAGTGTCGCCAACACGCGTGCTCTGCACTCAGCGAAGGGAGCTGGGCAAGGTAAAAGTGGCCAGCAGATGTCTCTCAGGATATTCCTTTGCAGACACCACTCTCCCAACTCCCTTTCCTTGCTGAGCTTCCAGAAACTGAGCTTGGTGGGTTGTGAGAAACCCTGAATCTTACTTCTTTGCAAGTATTACAGCTAATACATAGCTTTGTGATGCTGAGGTTTTTATAAGCCACAGCCTAAATGAAGGGAGTGTTTTATAAAGATAAAGGGAAAGGATGGCAGCTCCTTTGTGTCTTTAGAATATTTCATGAGTATTTACAGCCTTTGAGCAAATGAAGCAATGTCGCTCATACAGTATCTTAGATCACATTTCGTTGGGAAAATCATGAACATTGCTGGGATTCTGCTTCGTTTTACATGGGAGAATTGGAAGATAGCAGCAAAAACACTGTTTGCAGGTGCAGGCTGTGTCTACATGAGGCAAATCTGCTAATCAAGGTATACCTGCTGAGCTAAGCTGGCAAATTCTTCCTTGGGTAGACTTGGCCTAAGTCTGAGCTATTTTCTTTAGCTGGCTATAGATTATCCTCTGTATTAGATAGAGAAACTGCAGCACTGAGGATAAGTGGTTGCTCATGGCACTGAAGGAATTAGTTTTAGAGGTGAAAGCGGAAGGCTGGAGTCTCCTGGTCCCAGTCATGTTCACGCCAGACCGCTGCATTTTGGCTTGGATGGGGTTTAAAGCTCACACTTAGGTCACACAGAAGATGCACACACTATTATCATTTTGCAGGAGCTCTCCATTGGCATGATCCATGTCTTTGAGAATACAATAGTCCATCACCAATCCAATCATCTTCCTGTGACTGAGGGGTTTAGGCAATTATCAAGAAGGAGATGATTTGAATGTTCTATCCCTCTTGTGGAATTGTGTTTGGAATTTATCCGACGAGACAGGGAAGGGATTTTGTTTGTTTTGTTTGATCATTTCTTATCACAGAACTTTGTTTGACTCAAACCACAATGATACAAGCATTCAAACACCACCTTCAGATGTAATATTGATTTAGAAAACAGCAGTGCACAGCTGCTAAGCTTCACTGTTTCATACACAAGGTCTTCAATTCCCAACAAATTACTGGCATTTCTACCTATTTACAAATTAATGTTTCCTCTGAACCTTGTGCACTTCTTATTATTCCAGGCTGCTTTCTTCAGCTTCTGCTTAGAAACCTTGTGCGAGTGTGCATTATGCAGCGCTAGGGCAGCTTTAGAGCATCAGTTAAATTGGAGTTAAATAAGAAAAAAAATCTAGATCAACGTTTATCCTTAGGCAAGTTATGCACTGAGTGAAATTAAACCACTATATGTACTTGTAGATTGAAGAATCAGAGGTGGAGGATGGGTCAGAAACGCTAAGATCAAAGTTTTCCTCCTTTGAAAAAGATCGCTTTGAAAAGCCCCCATGCCACCTATTCTGCTTGTTAATGTTTTGACTGGAAGTGTCTGGCAGTGCCATCATCAGCAGAATATTGTTAAAGACCCTTCTATTTTTGTGTGTGTGTGTGTGTATGTGTGTGTGTGTGTATGTGTGTGTGGAGCTGACTCTAATAGCAAAGCAATGGATCCTTAGCAGCCTCTGGTATATGTCTCTTAAGGGAATATTTTTGTTAATTGCAAATATTTGATTGACAAACATGGGATGCAATTAGTAGGCAGGCACAGTAGGAATGTGCAGTGAACTGGATCTCTGAACCAACAGATCTCAACTCTCTCAGCTTGATCTGAAATAGGCTAGAGCATTTAAACCATATGTTTCCCTCAAACTTCTTCTTTCCTCTGAAAATTCCTTATTTCCCTCAACTAACCTTCTTTCACTCCCTGCACCAAGGGAGCTAATTCATCTCCTATGATCACGTCGAATAAAGACAGAAAATTCGACACAAGCTTCAGACTTATGCTGCTTTTTGACCGTGGCAGTAAAAATTAATGTGGACAAGACTATACATGCCAGTTGTGCCTTACAAAAGCCCTAGGTGAAAAAGAATACAATCTAATTTAACTTTAGACATTTTGAGCTTAATGGTCTATTTAAACAACCTGGTACCATCTGACTACATTTATCAATTATATTTCTTTTTATTTATACAGAGCAGTGTCTGTCTGGAAAGGCTATAATTAAAACTTATCGAGATAAATTGTGCTCAGATTCGGTGGCACGAGAAGGAATTCAAAGGATTTCAGTGGTTTTATGTGTTCTTTTTCATACAACAAAAAAGATTGCACTTGAATCTTGAAGGGGAAATAGGTTTTCATAATTAGAATAACCTAATTGCAATAGTTCCCATAATTACAGCTAAGAATTACCAACAGGAAATGCAGTGTGGTCTTTCGATTGAAGTGTTGATGCCCCGGAGAAGAACCCTTCTAGGGTAAACAATGCCTCTTCTCCTAGGGAAAGGATGCTCATTCCCTGCTTCTTACAACAAGGGTCATCGACAGGAAAACCGCCTCTGAGGAATTCCTCAGTTCTTCGGGGCTTCAGGTGGTTTCTGCTTGTTCTTACTGTAGTGACAAGACAAGGGGTAATGGGTTCAAACTTCAACGGGGGAAGTTTAGATTGGATCTAAGGAAGAAGTTCTTTACTGTGAGGGTGGTGAGGCACTGGACTGGGTTGCCCAAGGAAGCTGTGAATGCTCCATCCCTGGTTGTGTTCAAGGCCAGGTTGGACAGAGCCTTGGGTGACATGGTTTAGTGTGAGGTGTCCCTGCCCATGGCAGGGGGCTGGAACTGGATGATCTTCAGGTCCTTTCCAACCCAAACCATTCTATGATTCTATGATTCTTTGTGGTGTCAGAATCGTCTCTGCAGTAGCCCCACGTGACATCACACACTGAGCATTGCTGATAGGTTTTTGCAGCTAAACTCTAATAGTAGTTTTCTTAGTCATTGAGGATTATGGACCCCATCTGGCACCTTCTTCCAGTCTGAGTGTTTGCATGGGCAAAGCAGCAGAAGCTAAGCACCCTTCTGCACCAGTATCTGTGATGTATTTGGTTGTATTGTCAAGGAGTGAGTGGAGGAAAATGGAGGGGTCAATCTCTCCTCTCTCTCATTTTTCACATGGCATTAACCAATTTCACCATAACCTAGTCTTACTTGTGAAAGTCCCAGATCCCTGTGAGCTCTCTGGCTGTACTAACACGAGTAACGTGAGGTTGTATGTACCTACATCACCACACTCCATTAGAGCATGCATATTTATAAAATCACATGGAGGGGCTAATGAAGCTTTGCTCATTTTGGAAGGGCCCAATCCTGCACCATTTACTCCTGCTGGGGACTACTCATGTGATTAAGGCTGACTCACATAAGTGTTGCAAGATCCAGCCTTTAATTTGCAAATCCCTGTAACGGTATGTGTTAATCAGACACTTCATCAGTGAAAAGAGTGCTAGATCCGTAGTAGCTGTATGGTAAGGCTATAAATACAAGCTAGAGTTCTTTAAAACTTCCTGACAGCATTTTGTCCCTAGAAGGGAAAATGTTCATCTCGCTGCTGAGTCCTTCAGATTAGTTGTAAGCAGCCCCACAGAACTAACAATAAAGTCATTTCCATCTGTAACATTTCACGACGTGTATTTGTAACCCTCTTACTGAAGCGATACTTAACAGATAGGTTAATATTTAACCAAGTAAAAATACTCTTTTTAGTAGGTTTGGGACTATTCATTAGAAGCTGTAGCAACAGGACAAGGGGCAATGGGTTCAAACTTAAATAGGGGAAGTTCAGGTTAGATATAAGGAAGAAGTTCTTTACTGTGAGAGTGGTGAGGCACTGAAATGGGTTGCCCAAAGAAGTGATGAATGCTCCATCCCTGGCAGTGTTCAAGGCCAGGCTGGACAGAGCCTTAGGTGCCATAGTTTAGTGTGAGGCATCCCTGCCCATGGCAGGGGGTTGGAACTGGATGATCTTAAGGTCCTTTCCAACCCAAACCATTCTATGATTCTACGATTCTGTTCTTACAAAAGGGCAGTTAATGAAGCCCCATTGCAAACCCACAGTAACTTAGGGAGAGCTTCCTGGCAAATACCTTTGGTGTGGCAGAGTTACACACTTGGATTTGTCAAGGTTGCCTTTAGTGAGGACCGGTCCCCTATAGATAATTCTTTTTTCGCACTGGAGCCGTTGTTGTATCTTTCTGTTTAAGTGCTTGACAGAAAATGTCCACAGTTAGGCTGTGCATAATGTATACTGTCAATTTGTAAAATCTTCCAATGTGTCTGTGTTGAAAGAGGGACTTTGTCACAGGTTTTCTGTTCGCAGCTCCACTGTTACTGTTTTGTCATGTTAATGTAATTCACTTAAAAGATTGAAATTGTCCTTAATTAATTGTGGAGGGAGATTATCATTGTGCTGAACTTGTAGGCAGCGTGCAGAACAGTACTGACACCATTTTGGTGAATACAGGTGATGAATGGTGTTGACATGAACGGCTGCAGTTACACAGTGTGCGTATACACAAATTATACCGCCATGTGTGTTCCTCTGTGTTATGAAAGCCTTTTGTTTATATATACCCAGCTATACATTTACACATTATGTAAATAAACACACATATGCCCATGCAATTTAATTGAATATATGGCTGTGGGTTAAGAGGCATGTTACTCTGATGAAAAACATCTTATGGTAGGGAGTAAAAATATTTCCGACGTGCTTTTGAGCCTCCTGTAGAATTTAAGAAGGAACTGCAAAGATTTCTTTAAGGTAGTGGTTCAAATAGTTGGATAGGAAGGCAAGTGTCTTCCCAAAGCTTGAAGCTGTTGAATGGCAGCCTTAGAAACCCGTCAAGTTTCATCTTTATTGAACTCTTTTTATTCTTATTCAGTTAGGCGTTTTCCCATCGATCTTTGGTATAAGCAAAGCGGGGTTTGTTTCAAATTAGATACATACTTTTAAGGCAATGTGCAAGAAATTATGCATGTAGATTAGTCTTTCCAACCACAAATCCCCCAAAACCAACCCAAGAAGCTCAGGGTTCAGTGCAAAGTTGCCCCAGGTGCATTCAGTCAGCCTTGGGGGTGCAGTATGGCTCTTTGATGTGCTAAGAGAGGCCCTAAGCAATGAGCTTGTGGTGCCTCCTTCCCACTCTTCCAGGCCGTTGATGCTGCCATGGCATGCCAGGCCTGGAAGGGGCCAAGGAGGTGGTCTCCCACTGGAAAATGCCTTTAGGAGCTGCAGGAGGTGGTGAGCCCACTGCTGAGCCCCACTGGAGGGGAAGCTCTTGCTGGACCTCCATCTGGGGTTGCATTGCATGTGATGCACCTCCGCCCTGGTCCTCATTTGGGATCGAGGGGTCCTTTGGGGCAGTTCTATCTGTTCATCTCAGTGTAGGGACCACAGGCCATGCCTCAAGGTGCCGCATCTCGCTCTGGCAGAGCCTAGATGAGTGTGTCTGCTGCCTCACAAAGAAATCTCTTCCTCTGCTGCTTGTTTGTTGTTTTTCCCCCTCCGTCTCATGCACTCAGCCGGGGTGCGTCTCCTCCAGCTGTTCTGTGACACCACGCAGCCATCAAACGCTGGAAACCCAGATCAGAGAGCAGCAGTGACAGGCTCCCCGGTGCAGGCAGGCCAGGTCCCAAACCTATTGTTCATACAAGAAAGCTCAGCAGAGTGACTTGACAGGTTTTTAAAGCACTCAAGAACTTCACCAGGAAGTTTTCTTCCTTTTCAACCCTTTTCCCTTCAGTCTGCCTCAAGCCAGACGCAAACCTTGTGCCATTTTAGCTATTAACAGCAAGGGGATTATTGTCGCTTCTCGACACACGTACACACACGTACACACGGATAATCAGGTGTGTGAGAATCAGCAATCCCTCTGCATGCAAAGGCTGATGCTGTGATGCTTTGTAGCATTCAGACCCCGTGTTCTGAGCATCTTTGTTATCGTCGCCTGATAAATAAACAGCCCTAAAATTACAGAACTTATTATGGTAATTGAGGGAAGAAAAGGAAATGCAAACCCTGCCTCGCTATCTATTACATTGCCACTGCTAAAGTTGCCTAAACCTGTGCTACTCAAATGATATTGTAATATTAGCCTTCTTTCTTTTTTTCCACAATGATTGTTTTCTGTCCATCTCAAGCTGGATGTCAGTTCATTTAGATTTACATCAAGTAGTAAATTAAAATAATCACTCAGCAAACACTCTCAGCTCAGTTTTCTCTTTCAGTCAGGAGTTGCGAGAGATGCTTGAAGCATTCAAGCAGAAAATATTGCTGTCTAGATATTTGTCCTCTGGGTGATAAAGGAGGCATTGTCTTGGGACCCACTCAGGCCTCAGAGCTGATAGTAGCTGTGCATCACAGCTGTGAAGTGCGCTTTGTTATGTGTCTGAGGATTAGGGTTCAGGACCTTGTTTTTCTTGAAATACCAGACTGATCAGAGCTGCATATGTTCGGGGGAAAGCAGAGGTCGATGGTTCTCTGTCCACATTTTTACTAGATTATTTTTGGACAGAACTCTGGGAGAATACCCTGCAGCTCAAACCATCCCAAGAGTTTTTCGTATTCTGCATTATAACCGTCATGGAAAACAAAAAGGGCTCTAGTTTTAGCTATCCGCATTTGAAACAAAAGACTACAGCATCACAGGCACTCTGGGCTTTGGACCCACGCTGGAACAGGCTGGATTTTGCTCCTTTGTGTTCCATTTACAGTACAGCTGCCCATTGAGAAGCGCAAATGCACCTTGGTATAATACCTAAATCCAAATAATATCTGGCCTTAAGGATAGCACAGTCAGTCTACAGATGCAGTTAATCTTAAAGTGAGGGTGGAAGTGGCGTGGTGTACAGAACAAGGTGGGGAGGGCACAAAAAAGGGTTGTTCTGTGTCTCTAAGCTGTCTGCTTCAGAAAAAGAGGATGGGGGGGGTTCTATTGAAAAGAATAATCTGGATTTTCTTTCCCACCCCAGAAAACAAAACAAAACGTGTTTATTTCGGCAAGTAAGATGTGTATAGAAGGACTCTTAGTGAAGATGCTACCCTGAATTAAGGTAATACTTCCATTACAGTCAGTGAGTTGAAGTCTGAGTAAAGACTGTGGGATCTGGGTTCTATATGGCAGGATTTGAGGCCACACTGTCATCTCACTTAGGCTGATGTGATACCACAGAAGCTAAGTGGGTTTTACTGGTAAACCATGGACTATACGTGGCTCTTTTGTTTCAAGTGGATGTACACATATACATTGCAAAATCAACTTTCGGTGTCAATCTCCATCCCTTCCAGAATGAGGCCCTGATCAACAGGCAGAGTATTGCATTTGAAATCAATGTTAATCATCCAACCCCACTGATGGGATGGAAGTGAGAACACTATTTGCCCATATGCAGTATAAGACCTAAGGACTGGTTGCAGGTATTTCTCTGCTTGAAAACACATCAGTAGGTACAACTTTTAACCCCACCAAACTTCTTCATAAAGGGCCACCCATACGTCTTTACTTTTAAAGCTAGGCCAGTGTGGAAAATGGTTCCTTCTGTCATTCAAAACATGGAGTTACATGCCAAGATTATCTTGGCTTAACCTCAGGTTTGGAATTACCTCCCTCCCATGGAGCAGGGCATGCGTTCCATCTCAGCTAGGGGAAAAGCCTGAGTGATGTCTGCAAAAGGAAGCCTGGCTTTAGTCTTTGCTCAGTCCTTCCATCCACCCCTCTTCCACAGAGCCCAGCACTGGGCTGCACATCCCTACCATGGCTCTTCTTTCAAGGCTTCTAGTCAGTGGGGTGGCTCAGGTGCTTCTCTCTCCATGGAAAGATAAGCTTGGAGCTGTGCTCCAAAGTATTCTAGCGGCCATCTGAGACATTAGCTTGAGTTTAGTGGGCTTAATGAGCGGTGTGAGCTTGCCAGCGTGACAGGGCACAAATTAAGCTCTAGGCTCCCAGTGTAATTATACATTTGTGTTCTCATCCTTGGTATTGCTGAACATCCTCCTGCTCTACTACCCTGCCGTGCACCTCTTGCAAGGGTTTATGCTGGAGAGGGGATGTGCATGGACCAAAGCAGTGCCACGTGGCATGGGGGGAAATGATTTCTTGTTACTTCACCGTCTGCCTGGCAGAACTGATTTGCTGCATGTGTGCATTTCTGCCTACAGAAAGCTGGCATCAGATGAAGGCATTTATCATTGGAGATATGCTAATAGCAAGCCTTCCAAAAAATCAGAGAGGAGCAGTCACTGTCTCATTTGGTTAAAGTAGTCTTTTACATTTAGGATTATTCCTTCACTTCTGTTTCCTCCTTTCTTAGGAAATGACCACGGGGCACTGACCTCTGCTTTCATGCTCATAGAAATCCTCTCTCTCTGTTTTATTTGTCCTCTGGCTTATCCCTCAACCCCTATTTTTGCTTTTCTATTTTACTGCTTTGAAAAGGTTTGGTTTATCCTTCCTCCCTCATGCTAGCACAGCTATCCATCAGTCTTCTTTTCGCCTTGTGTTGTTAATACTGATGGGGTTCCTCTCTTATGGTGTTTTCTGTGCATTTTCCCCTTTCTAAACCAGTTTCACCTCCTGTTTGTCTGTCTCATATTTCCTCTCTTCTGCCTATATCCTGGCAAAACATCTTAGTGTTGCCACTTACTTTTTCTCCCTAATCATAGAATCATAGAATAGTCAGGATTGGAAAGGACCTGAAGATCATCCAGTTCCAACCTCCTTGCCATGGGCAGAGACACCTCACACTGAACCATGACACCCAAGGCTTTCTCCAACCTGGCCTTGAACACCACCAGAGATGGAGCATTCACAACTTCCCTGGGCAACCCATTCCAGTGCCTCACCAC
>WYDI02009937.1:0-17528 GCA_009867235.2 Psittacus erithacus
CAAAAAATCAAAAACACAGCACTGCACCAGCTACTAAGAAGGAGAAAAATTACTGCTACTGCTGAACCCAGGACAGAGGTGAACTAAGTTTGATAGTTTCAGTGTCCCTAAAATATAAGATATCCTCCTTATAGGTCAGAAAATAAACCCTGAGTATAGTTTCTGGGCAACTGTTTTTAATTTCAGTATTTACTTTATAAATAGTATTACTAACTCTTTCCATATATATGAAATTTTATAAAAATAGATTTTTGTAAATTTACCACATTTTTGTGAATTTATTTGTGCCATTAAGCTTGAAGTACTACTTCAAGTAAATAATTTCCTTTCTGTATAAATTTTACGGTTTTTAAAAGAATATCTATTTTAGCCTTTATGTTGTTCTTTTTTGAAATGCTGATACACAGGTCAGCTCTGATGTGCAGTGTAATGAAGTATTAGAAAACAGTTGTGTATCACTCAGAAATAAATGGTACCATGGCAGAAGGAGAACTCATAGACTGAGAGTTATGTGCTTATTTTGGTATTATTTTAGTAGTTCGTTAATACGAACTGCCCAATTCTATTTAAATCTCAAACTGGAAAGGATTTTCATTGCAGCAGCAGGGTATCAGGTTCTTGATTTCTACAGCATATTGGTTGTAACTGTGACAATCGGCTTAAAAAACTTACTGGCAGAAGTGCTATGGGTGAGCAGCCTTTCATGCTTCCGGAATCAGAAAGTGTTGTGAATTGTATTTCAGTGGGCTTCTGGCTTTGAATACATGTTCTTTTTTTTTTTTTTCTCCCAAGCATTCTAAAAATGCTGTTTCGTCATAAAAAAGAAGTATTTCGGAAGTTTTCCTGAATTAATGCTAAAGAGAAATTTTACATTTTGCTATAGGCAAAAAAGGTGGCATCAGATGGGGAGAAACCTAAAAAGCTTGACAGCTAATTGTGCTCTGCATACTGCTGAAAATGGGAGACTCGGTCAACTTTCCAATTAGGATACTCAAACTATTGAGAGACTTAGAGGGAAAGGGTGGTAGATCCCATTTTAGAGGGCAGCTGACTTATTGTCTCTAGACTCTGAAAAGGAATTTGGTGATTTGGGTATAAATGTAATCTAGAGTTAAGAACAGGGAGCACATGAAAATTAGGTCATGTCCTCCACATGTAATAACTTAAATGTGGAGAATAGCACTACTGTCAATTCATTCATAAGAATTTTTATCCCCAAAGTTAAATAAAAAAAAGAAGAAAGGTGGTTCAGTCATATAGAAGGTCACTTTTCCTGGCACGTCTCCACCTAATGAAAGTTGAGATTTGAGTATGCCTCCCTCTGAAAGATCTGTGCAGATGGGCTGAGCTCCAACTGCTCTCCATGCTTTTTCTCCCATTTTCTTAGCACTCAATTCAATTTATGGGTTATTTATTAAGAAAATCAGTTTTAAATTAGTGTGTCCAAGGCTTAATAGTTCAGTGGTAAGGTCATGATAGCATAATTTGTATTTTGTGTGGAAGAAGAGGAATCTGGACAAAATGTCGTTTGTTAAATAATGTGGCAGTTCTGTTAAGACTCACCACACTGCTTGATGCGGCTGGGTGACTTACATCTTCCCTAACAGGCTGCTCTGGGCTCTCTGGTTCTATGTGCTGCCTTTAAAGCAGCTACTGAGTCCTCTTAAAATTATTGCTCTAACATTTACGTCTTCTCTTTATTTACCTTTAATTAAGCTACACACATTCTGTATCCAAAGAGTGCTTGAGCTGTTTTGGATTTTTATAAATAGGTATTTCAGAAAATTTTAATTTCTTGTGTTAGGAACAACCTAAAAGGGGAGTGGTTCCAGTTCTGCAAAGACTCTCCGCTTAGCAACTCCTAAACCTGCAGCAATCAGGCAGAAGTATTCTGATGGTAGGGAAACCTAATGTGTGTGTGCTTGTAGGCATTGTTGAAGTGGATAATCATTGAAAAAATAAAATATAGAATGTAGAAATCAGACTTCAAGATTACAGCATCTGTAGAAACTGAAATATTTATCTGAAGAGAATTTTCGAACAACCCCCAAATTAATTACCTTTAATTGAAATCTTATGACAAAGTTGCTAATTTGATATTGTCATTCTTCCTTCCCTGCCCTTTTTAAATTGCTGGGCAAAATTTTGAACAGAGAAAGGGAATTGTGGACAACTGAGTCCATTGAGTCGTATATAATTTCTTGTAGTCATTCAGTTCTGCAAGGAGTCATAGCTGTGGCATTCAGGATGTCATGGTCTTAAAACTTGTCAGGATGAAATTCTGACAGTGAAGTGTTGAGAGCACTGGATTTTAAAAGGAATATACATTATTTCTTCATTTACCATCTTTAGGAGAACTGTAATTTTTGGCCTAGAACCTCATCATAAACTGTACATTGGAGTGAGTTTAAAAGAAGAAAACATATTGATTAACAGGGTTTTTTCATCTGGTGAGGCAAAATAAAATGTAATGGTTAATACCTGAAATGTAAAAGTAGCTACTTTCTGTCAGTATGCTGATGTGCTCCATTCCTGATTTTTACTACAGATTGGGGGTTGCAGTTTAATGAGAGGCTTATCAGGAAGTAAAATGTTATTATGTATATATATTACAGATGTGCTCTTTAATTTAATTTGTAGTTCAGGCAAAAGAAACCCAGTTATTGTAGCATGCAATTTAAGGATTTTTTTTTTCCCCAGTTCATTGCTGATTACAAATAAAAGCATACTGGCAGCTTTTTTCAAAACCAAATGTACAAAAGGTTGGTAGTTTAGCTTTCTGACAGAGACAGAGAGAATTTTTAATTATGTAGAAAATACTGCTGTGTACAGAAAGCTAGACTGGCTGATATAATAGGTCTTTTCATACAATCCAAACAACAGACACAAGAAAGTGATTTGGAGAAAACTCCAGGGACAAACTTGCCAACAAAGTTTTCAAGTTGACAAGCAGGTATTCTTTATTGCAGCGCCTTGAGACAGGGGGGATAGCTCCTCCTAATGTGTGTCCCCCTACTGCTACACAAGCTGTCCTTATATAGCCACTGGGCACACATACATATTCATGAGGCTATGTATGGATTACATCATTTTCCAGAAAGTTTCCCACATGTGTACAAAAATGGTCTTTGGGGGTCATTTACTTCTTCCAACACTCTTCATCACTTCTGGCAGCCTCTGAAGCACACACAGTAGGTGTTTGTACCAGCTTAATTGGTTCGTTAACACCATAGACATGACAATCATCCTGTCCTACTTATCAGTTAGTTTAACTGCAGGCCATCCTGGACACCTGCTATTCCCAGATACTATTTATCCTTACGTCCCATTTTTCTATCCTGTTTTTCTTGCACTCATTTTGTACTAAGATCATAAGAGCCTAAAACTACGTCAACTACAATGGTTTATCTCATACAAGAATTCTCAGTATGTTCTCTAGCTGTACTCTTATTTTTTTTTCTCTCTGAATCATGCATCTCAGTAATTTTCCATTGCTACTGTTATGAAGCCATCAAACTTAACATTACTTAAAACTGATTCAAAAGGTATATATATTTCATTTTGTGATTTTGTTGCCCCCCTTGTCTAACTGGTGGGGACGAGAAAGCTCAGTGCTGGGTGCAGGGGGGACAGGAGCAGTGTCCTCACCCCATGACATGGCTCCAGCATTCCTCCAGCCCCTCGGTGTTAAATTGGAGGGAAAAGAATTTGTTACAAAAGATAAAATGGCATTTATTCAGTTTGTTGAATTAGCTTTTAACTTAAATTGTGAACATCTCAACATTTAAGGAAATTACATGACTCCATTTTTCATTCATTGCAGTAAGCACAAGTGGTGTAGCAGGTGGACTTTCAGGGAAAAGTATCGTATGAAATTTAGAATCTTGGACTATGCAAAGATTCTGGTGCTAGTTAGGAACTAGGCAACTGGAAGCTTAAATGTATCAGCATCAAGTCAAATGCCTGCAGCATTTCCAGCTCCTCCTCCAGTGTCTTGTCTCTTCTTACACCTGAATTCCTACATCCAATTTGTCCTTTTGCTGTGCCAGGTTGTCAATCGGCCAAAGCTAAGTGGCTGGATGACCAGCCAGGTTTTCACATATTCTGCCCCCTGATGAGGTGGCAAGCCACAAAGGGCTTCTGTTTCTCAGCCAGCTGGCAAGTTAAACAAATGGCTTTGTAAGCCAAACCATGCACAGCCCAGGATTACATTGTGCTTGCAGCATGGGCTTTACCTGATCCCTGTGTGTACGCGAGTTATATCAGTATCATGATTCTCAGTATTTTGTGTGCCATGTCCTCTCACTTCCTTAGCAATGTTGTCCTGATGTAGTCAGTTGTTTTGAATAATGGCATGCTTTTCAGTGAATACTGGTGTTTTGATATCAGTGCAGCAAATGCTGTTAGCTGTTTGAAATTCTACAGCATATGTTTTCTATGAAGACCTTTTCTTTGTAGCTTAGTTTTAGAAAGAAAGTGATCTACACCTTACTGTTGGGAGTTGGTTGATTATCCTCAGGTATGTTACTCCCTTGTCTATGCTTTCAAAAAGTGGAGATTGAAATAAGAAAATGGACATTATGAATTAGACTGGCTCTGTTTGAATCATGGAATGGTTTGGGTTGGAAGGCACCTTAAAGGTTTCTTGTTCCAACCCCCCTACCATGGGCAGTGATACCTTCCTCTAGACCAGGTTGCTCAAAGCCCCCGTTCAGCCTGGCCTTGAACACTTGCAGCAATGGGGCAGCCCCAGTTTCTCTGAGCAACCTGTTCCAGTGCCTTACCACCCTGAAGAGATTAAGGTGTGCTAATAGTTAATAGAACAATGTAGGTCTCAATAATATGGTGTCACATACTCTGTGAGCATTTTAATATTTAAACAAAGAACTGTATTTATTGGAATAGATTCAATTTGTTTCATTGCCTTAAGAACGCAAATAGGTTCAAAGAGAAGTATACTAACTTCTTTTTTGTTGGCATAGTCTCTAGTAAGTGACAGTCGCTTTAAAGACTTGCAGGATTACCAAGCAGCTCTGAACAAATACATGTGGTAAGATTTGTAAAACCAACAACCTGAAGGTAAAACAGCTGAAGTACAAAAGAATCTAAGACTAGGGTTTTAGATGAGGTAAAACCTGCTTCTTCTAGTTGTGAATAACCTGTACTTCATGACAGGTACTAAATATATAGGGTTATTTATGAGTGCAGAAATACCTGGAGAAATTGAGACTTCTGGCTGACATTCATATAATAATTCTTTCACATACTTAAAAAGACTTCTGATAAGCTAATTAAAGGTATTAAAAAGAATGAAAGACACTGTAATGAAATGGAACCTTAAGGTAAAAAGGAGGAAACTTCTCCATAAACACAAAACCTTGCCAACAGTAATAAACTTCAAAAGATGAACGGAAAATCAAATAAATAACATCTTTAGCCTCACAAACGATGCTGCCAATATGCTTAGGTAAGAAGATAGAACATTCCATGAAATGCAAGCCCTCTGGAAAAAATCCTGCCTTCTGCTACTTTGTGATCCTACAGTAGAAATCTAGCTCTGTGTGTACATGTGTATGTTATGGGAACCAGAGTAAAATGCAGCTTGCAGTTTTCAACTTAAACAGATGGACTCTCTTAAAAAATTGTTGATGAAGGCCCCAGTGATATGAGAGAGAAGGGATGTTGTCCTCTCATCTTGAATAAAGTGGCACTACTGCCAACCTGTTTGTATAAAATAAACACATAAAAATATTCCTAACTACTGTGCTTAAAATCTCAAAGTGTCTCACCTGAATTGAACAGAGAGGGCTCGTCTTGATTAAACAGTCGGATTAAAAACCAGCATTTGACTAGTTTCATGTACTGGAACCATAGTATCACCTCCTATTCAAACTCACTGATAGCAGTAGCATAAGCTTAAGTGATCTGCTGGTTTGACATCTCAGTGGGCCATCAGTGGAACTGCTACCCATGTGTAAGGAATGCAAAGTTTGGCTTGCTGATAGCATAAAGGTAAAATCTATACCTCAAAATGGAGAGTAACCTTTTAGTACCAAAATAATTGTGAAAAAGAGTTACTAAATGTTGTTAGGTGCTTCTGAACTACAGAATAATATTTTATAGCTACAGCAAGTAATTTGTTGAACTGCTGTTGGGAGACAGAGCTCTGATAGCTCATACCTATTCATGTAAGCAAAAATTTCCCATGAAGCTAGATGGAGGATAATGTGCTAGACCATTAAAAGCATGTTTTGACACAATCTGAAAGTATCTTGCCTTGCTAGTGGTGCTAGATGAATTTATATCTGCTGTAAAATGTGTAAGATGTTAGTAGCAATGCTTAATATTTGTATTCTGATCAGTGTTAAGCAGTTACAGATTAATCCAAATAATAAGCCATTTATGATGGGGTTTTTTAAATGGCAATGTCCCTTTTCAGTGTCACTGCAGGACATTACAATGAGGAAGGCTTTCCGGAGTTCCACAATTCAAGATCAACAGCTGTTTGACCGCAAAACTCTGCCTATTCCTTTACAAGAAACTTATGATATTTGTGAACAGCCTCCTCCACTTAACATTCTCACCCCTTACAGGTTAGTAAAATAAAATTAATCTAAACTAATTTCTAGCTTATATTATGTAATAGAGATGCTATATCCAGGCACATTGCTCATGTCGATTAGCACTTGAATATTTAAGGAGCCAGGCTAGAAAACTGTAAATGTACCGGAGGAATACAGGCAGCAGAAGACATTATAAGCATTAAAACTTTACTCAGACTTCACCCCAGCATAACCATGGTAAGAAAAAGACATTTTTATTGCCTGTATTTATTGAGCTGTGTAATGCTCTTGGATGCAAAGCGAAGAAAATAAGCAGTTAAATGTATAGAAAGAAAGCTCTTTAATGGAAATGTTTGCTGTCCGAAAGTCAGTTTGAATCATCAGTTGGAACAAGAGCAGCCACACAAATTCACTCATTGTTTTAAGAGCAAGATTTGAGTCATTGGAATGGGAGTTCTCTGATTTACGATACTCTCTGCAGATTACATTTAAGTTACTTTCCTAAAATCAGGACCTTGAACAGAAGGAAAGCTTGTAAAGAATAATGTCACAGGAGGTCGATGTTCATCTTTTTACTGTTCTTCAGTAAAATATTTCAGGGCCTGAGATACTAGGCCTTTGCCTTAATGTTTGGATCATATGTTGTCAAATAAATAATATGCTGTGTTTGCATCACTGTATTTCAGGGATGATGGAAAAGAGGGTTTGAAGTTTTATACAAATCCTTCGTACTTCTTTGATCTGTGGAAGGAAAAAATGTTGCAGGACACTGAGGACAAAAGAAAAGAAAAGAGGAAGCAGAAAGTACGTATGTTAGTTTGCTATAGCTTCTGGTGTTTCTTCCTTGAAAGGGTTTGCTTGCACATGTAACACTTTTTTGGTTATGCAGTTAATAACAATCCAAACTTTACAGAGTCATCTTCATTCTAAGAAAACTACTTGTATTCGTTCAATTCTGTCAACTTTAAGAAATAAATATTTAATAATTAGTAAAATAATATAGAGGGCCTAGAGCTTTCATGCTGCCCTAATGTAACTAACATCAGGCTTGCCAAAACTTTTAAATTGTCTAGCAGTGACTCAGAAAGGAGAAAAAATGGAGAGATACAGCAAGAATGAAGAATTTCAGTGGAACCTTTTCTTATAATGCAAAATTCTGAAAATCTTACAGGTGAAAAAGCTTGAGCAACATTCTAATAAGTATGTTTCCTCTAAAAAAATAATAGGAATAGAGAACTATGTTTATATTTCTTGAAAATCATACAAACACTTTTGCAAAGGGAATCTACTTTTTGTTTTGCCATTCTGTACGTTTCAGACATAGAGACAGTAAATGTGTCATATTTATTCTTTCAGACTTAGAATAAAAACCCACTTATACAGTATTTTTCTCTGTATTGTTCAGCTAATTCTGCACTGCACTGAAGTTTTTTACAAGTCATTTTGCTTTTCATATATTTAGACTGAAAGTAAGCTTTTCTTGCACCAGAGTTGGGATCGGTTTTCACTTTTTTGAGGCAAACGTTTAAATGCAGTTAATTAAAAAGCACTGTCTTAGCTGTCAGTTTTGTTTGCACAACTCTCCTACAGCAGAAAAATCTGGATCGCCCTCATGAACCAGAAAAAGTGCCACGGGCGCCTCATGACAGACGGAGAGAGTGGCAGAAGTTAGCCCAAGGCCCGGAGCTTGCGGAAGACGATGCTAACCTCTTACATAAGCACACTGAAGTTGCTAATGGCCCAGCTTCACATTTTGAATCAAGGTTCCTTTTTATTATTTCCGTCCTTTATTAAGTACAGATATTCATAAAGCATGGTAAACAAGTTTGAAAAATGGTAAATGATGAGATGCTACTGCTATTCTTGAGATGTACTGGAAATCACTGATTTAGCTCAGTCAAACCTCAGTTTTAAAATACTTACTGTGTCTGTAAAGAAGTAGTTAATATCTTGTTATTTTTAATGGTAGTGTGTATTCTTGGAATTCATTGTATCCTTGAGGATGTGTTGTCTGTATTTTGAAGAAGGTGTAGTGTCACTGTTGCAAACTTGCATCCAGGTGTGTCACTACGTTCTAGTCTTGACCTACAAAATGCCTGTTATTCCAGTCTCTTGATTTTAGTTCAGCAGACACTGCCATGACTATATGCTGGGTGCGATGTGAACAAATGTCTACTCGGAACTCAAATGAGAATGCTGAGCTTCTCTTTACTGTTGAACAAATCCAAGATTTGATTGATATTTTTGCTTATAGTCTATTACAAAATCCAACCTGTTGGATTCTCATTTCACAGCACATATTTGCTGGTGGCTAAAAGTAGCATTTCACATGGCAAACACCTGCTGTGTTTATGCTTCTGGGTTTTGTGCAAAACCAAGTCCATTTTACCAGCCAAGAAATGTCTGATAGGAAAGAGGGCTGACAAGTAATACAGGAGCCTTGGGGGTATGTTTTTGAGGGTTTGTTGGTTGGTTGGTTTTGGTTTTTTGTTTTTTTTTGTTTTAATTCAGAAGAATTCATTGTCCTCTGAAAAAGTTATATTTTTCCCTTATCCTTTGCTGGCCAAAAGCTCACCGTAAGAGAGTGTTTCATTTAGATTTGTGAGGCCTACAAACTAACTTAATAGTGACAGTGGGTAATTCTGACAACTCTAGGTTTGCTGTCTGAAAAATGGGAAAACCTGCTTGTAGAAAATTTAGCTCAATTCAGAAAGTGAAATGGTCGCAGTGCACTCAGTAGGGTACAGCTCTAGTTACGGTTACAAGCATTTTAATGGAAACAACTTTATAGTATCTTATCTTTGTACCCTGCTGTGTCAAACTGTTAGTAGAAACATATGCTCTTCCCCTGTCCTTCTGTTGTGTTGTACATCAGATTCCATATATCGTGTTGCAGGATACATACATGTTGCAAATTCCCCGTACTTGTTGCAGGATTCCTTTTATGTCCAGGCCCCTGTCTGAAAACTTGATTATCTCGGTACTTACACGCTTATGCTGTAGTGTATCACATGTGCAAAGCAGGTTGTTCAGATACAAAACGGTGCCATGCTTTTAAATAATCGAGTAAAAACTTCACCTATGAAGAATTGAATAGACCTAGATACTACAGTGGTGGCAGTGTGTGGAAATGTAGAGTATTACTTTACTTTTTGCAGAGAGAAATCTTTTTGAAATCTTTGAGTACTTGATGAGAATTTCCTCACTGATCAGGACTTGACGTGTTTCAAAAGTTGTCATTAACAAGAAAGTTAAATCATCTTTATTTGCTACTACTCTTCAATAATAGATATTTAGATTATCTTCCTTATGTCCATTGCATAGCTATAAAGTACTGGGTCTAAAGTACTGAGTTCTCTGTATATCTTCTGACAGAAGTTCAGATAATTACTCAGTTGTTAATTTTACCATTCTAGCATTGATGGGTGTTTCATAAATGTTACAAAAGAATACAGTCGCATATATATAGGGATTGAGGAGAAGAAACAATTAATGAGTATAATGTCTGTTTCATAATAGACTCTGGTATATGTATACTTCTGATTGTATTGCTCTATTTACTTAACTCAAAATAGTGTGACTAATAAACACTAAGATCACACACATACTGTAGAAGTTGTGTGATATACCTATCAAAATCATTAAACCCTTGAGCTGCTAGAAGCAATATCATGGAAAGTGGGATAAATTATTAAAAAGCCATGAAGTACAATATGCCGCATTGATGCAGAGAAGATACTTGAATTCAGAAATCAAACTGAAGTATATAACAGTAGCTCAGGGCACTAATACTTGCTTTTACTAAAGGTTATGTTGGGTCATTTTTCACTATTTTCCTACAGATCTCAAGCATATGTGGACCATATGGATGGAACATATTCACTTTCTGCATTACCGTACAGCCAGATGACTGAACTTCTGAACAGAGCTGAGGAGCGAGTGTTGGTCAGACCACATGAACCACCACCGCCACCTCCAATGCATGGAGCAGGAGATGTGAAACCTGTGCCTCCTTGCGTTAGGTAAGTGCAGATTTATTGGGGAGTTTTAGTTTTCCACCACCCCACTAATAGTCATTAGTATTATTCCCATGCAGCTCAGGCAGGACACACATCCTGGGGGCAGTCAGTTGACAGCCCTGACACATCGGCAGCTGCAGGGCCATGCAGGAGTTGGAGAGAAAGGTCAGCATCTAAACCCCCTAGGGTGCTATTGTGGAGACCTTGCCATTAATATTGAGACTGTGTCACCTTCTGAGCTAGATGGCAAGATAAATAACTGCGTGGAAAATGTTTCTGTGAAAGATGTCAGAATCTCAGGATATAGCTATGGAATTTTTTAATTGAAAATCTGAAATTTATACCAACAGATTTGTGTTTCAGCCTATGTGAAAGGAGGCATATATCGCTGTAAGACAGTCAGCTGTCAAAACTGTATACTCATCATATTTGCTAAATTGCAAATGCCTTTTTTATTTTTTTAATTCCCCTTAGTGTTTTTATTTTTTATTTCTTTGTGCCTTTCCAGGAGTGGATCCATAGTTAAAGTATTTTCTAGACTGAGGTTCTGGTTGTCACTCCCCTGTTGTTTTATACCCAAAATTCTACTTTATGGTCAGGTAGTTAAAGCTGTGAGCAGAGGGCAGTTAATTCAGACATGGTTGTTGCCATCAGGAAGATGTGTTAGAAAGAATGTCTTTTTACTGTTCAGAAGATTATACACAGAAATGCGTAACTCTTTAGATTAATTTTCCACAGCAGCTGAAAGAAATCCTCTAGTGGTCTTTCAAGAAAATAATTCTACTGTTCCCTTTTGTTTTCTTCAGTTCACCTACTCATTGCACTATGAGTCTCTAGCATATAAATATACCTCTCTGTACACAGAATTGGTGACCTTTGATATTAGCCTCACTCATATTGTCATCAAACTTTAAAATATATATTTTTAATGTAACTCATCCTCATTGCCTGTACTGTTCTGTTCTTAAAGTTCTGTGAATCAAAGCAATTAATCAACCAGCAGTTCCCTTACTTCAGAAAAAAATACTTAGACTTATTTAGAGATGGGGGGGAGAATTACACTAGTATGGGAAACTTTTGGTAAAGATGCAGATTTGCATAAGAACATAAACTCAGTTAATAGCTGAATTGGACCAAAGGCCTGTTGAAAGATTGGTGTGTATTCCATACTGCAAATTAGATTTCCTTCTATATGGTATAAATACCGTGAAATCTTTATAGCATGTAATGCTCTTAAATGCCCAGCATTCAATATTCTTAAGGTGCAGAAATGAATCTATTACTGTTTTTTACACTCTCCAGCTCTAATAACTGTCCTGTTGTTGGATGTTTCAGTTCTACGACTGGCTTGGTAGAAAATCGTCCTCAGTCACCAGCAACAGGCAGAACACCAGTGTTTGTGAGCCCCACTCCTCCTCCTCCGCCACCACCACCTCTTCCATCTGCTTTGTCAACTTCTTCACTAAGAGCTGCAATGACTTCCACCCCTCCACCCCCAGTTCCACCTCCTCCACCTCCTCCCACAGCTACTCTGCAGGCCCCAGCTGTGCCACCTCCACCAGCTCCTCTCCAGATAGCTCCTGGAGTCCTACATCCAGCGCCACCTCCAATTGCTCCTCCCCTAGCACAACCCTCTCCTCCTGTCACTAGAGCTGCCCAGGTGTGTGAAGCAGTACCGGTTCACCCAGGTCCTCCACAAGCTGAAGTACAGGGACTTCCTCCACCACCACCACCTCCTCCCTTGCCACCTCCTGGCATTCGACCCTCTTCTCCTGTCACAGTTGCAGCCCTTTCTCACCCTCCTCCTGTTCTGCACCCTCCTCCTACAACCATTGTCCCTGGCCCTCATGCCCCCTTAATGCCCCCATCTCCACCGTCCCAAGTGATTCCTGCACCTGAACCCAAACGCCATCCTTCAACTCTTCCTGTAATCAGTGATGCTAGAAGTGTTCTGCTGGAAGCAATACGGAAAGGTAAGGTTTGGCTGTTAAGGGGCAAAAGGAGTGGTCTCAGCCACTTGCTAAGTACACATTAGCTGTGAGAGATGGAGTATTTCACATGTGTAAGAAGTCAGAGGAATGCATCTTAAGTCTGTTTCTGCTTTCTGTTCTCTACAGTGTGTGCATTGCCAAGTAGACAGATTTTTTCAGTTTGTAGTTGTGCTTACCAGATGTTTAGTTTGGATGCAAAATGGGTTCTCTGTGGAAGTTAGATTTAAAAAAGAAAAGTACATGTGTTTATAGATGATCTGTGTAGATTATCTCTTCATTTCTGTTTACCTAAAAATACAGCTATTACTGATAACCTACAGATTGCATAAAAGACAAAAACATTGTTTCTCACAGACTGTTAGGTAAAAGAACAGACCCATTGGCACTGGAATTTTGATCACATATCAGTGTATTACAAGCACATATAAATGACATTCAGAAATCGTTTAAGATTTAAAACTGTTAAGTATCTATTCTTGACATGTCTCAATGCAGTAGTAATGCAGTAGTAAAGCAGTCTTCATGTTGCAAGGTGCCCCTCTGACAGAGTGCAAGGGAATGGCAGAGGTGCAGGGCAGTGTTTTCCAGGTGAAAAAAATGAAAATGTGGGTGTGTTTTTAATGGAAAATCCGAGGCAGGATATTATAGTAGAAGGATTGATCATCTGGTCTGCCACTGCAGTTCTGACATTCCTCTCTTTCAAAACTTGACAGAGAACTTGAGGTGGACAGTGTCCTCAGCCTTCGTTTTTGTTTGCAAAGCATTGTGTGAATCATGAGCTAAATACTTTGTATAATGCTAAAGGAGGAGAGTAAAGTGTTTGTGATTTGATGTTCTTCAGGTATTCAGCTACGCAAAGTTGAAGAGCAACGTGAACAAGAAGCTAAACATGAGCGCATTGAGAATGATGTTGCTACTATACTTTCTCGACGCATTGCTGTGGAATACAGTGATTCAGAAGATGATTCAGAATTTGATGAAGTGGATTGGTTAGAGTAAAATTATTACATTGCTGTACTCTGCAAAATCGAATGCTAATGTCCATTGTGGTGCTTGTTCTTTGAAAGTTTGATGGTCATTTCTAGTGGTTTTTGTATTCTTTTCTTTACATAATTAATCCATGTTTTTCTACTTTTCTGTTTACAAAAAGCTCATAGTGCATCTTTGAAACTAAATGTTTTACAGTGGCTTTTCTTACACATCTTTTCTGAAAGAACATACTTTGTTCCAAAAGACCACTAAGTATTAAGCATGGGCAGCTGTTGATAGAGTAGCAGTTTCAATTTTTTGGCATATCTTAACTGTGCACTTTGTGAATTTTAAGTTAATGAAGGCAACTGAGATTGACATTCCAAGGGCAGCTGTATGTACTAATGAGCCTTATTCCACTTCTGATAGAGTTTTAAAACATTAAACCTAGCTATCAAGATATCGCTGCCTCGATTACATGTGTACACTAAAAGTACATATAGTTAGCAGCACTGAACACACTGAAAGGAAAATGGGTCTTTGGGGGGTTTTATTATTGTTTTATTGTTGTTTTTAAATAATTATGGCCTTATTTGAATGTTTAGAGATTCCCCTTCCCTCCTTCCCTCCCAGGTACATATTGTGTGGTACTATTTTTGCCTGCATAATAAAAGTTTAATTTTTTTTTCCTTGTGAAATCTTTTGACTTAAACATGCTGTGTAACTTATGTAACTGTTAAAATAACAGTTTGGTTTAATAAATGGTTCATTTTAAATGTTCCTCGTTGTTGCATTTTCAATGGAGCCTCCTTTTCACTGGTATACCTGGGGGTTCATCACATTTCAAAGATTTATTCTGTGGTCTACAAAGTTGCAATAAACATTCTTTGCTTACCCAGGGATCCATATTAAATAAGAAAGCATCTATTGTCACATTATATCTGTATGCGTATCTAAAAAAAAAATAACAAAAAAGCTGAAATGTTACTGTGATTTGTTAGTTAAAAAAAAAAAAAAGGAAAAAACCCCAAAATTTGTAGTTTGTGGCTTATAGAACTTAAGGTTGGAGGTTTTTTATCAAAAATTTTACCATCAGTGTATCTTGAGAAGAGGAGAAGCAGCAGTCAAAATCATGGTTAATGGAAGATGACAACACGGGTCATATTGCAAAGTCATTTTTTAAGTGCTGCCTAGCAGTACTGCATGTTGTGCAGGGCTTTGTGTTTCCCTTCTCTGGAATAATTCCTTCAAGTCTGACCCCACAGTCAAAAGCCTATTGAGAAGGAAAGTGTGGGAGTCCAAGAGCACTCTTACCTTGCGAGCTTGTGCCTGAAAGATGGAATTCTGTAATAGAAGAAAACAAGTGTTAAAAGTCAGAAGACTTTTGAATGTGGAACGTGGAATGTTCTACTGGCTACAGAATAGTTTACAAGGGCATGTGGTCATTAACCTACTATAGGGACTGGGCAGAACTCCAGAGGTACAGTCTGGAGTAGGAATACTGTACAGCAACCCTTCAAGCTTTACTGGCACCATCTCAGCCTTCACTATAATCTTGTACATAGCTTACTATATCCAGGGCCTTTTCCTCTGCAATAGTAATGCTTTTGTTGTGTTTGTAGGAGAAAAGCCATTGTCAAAATTTGTGAATCTGCATCTTCGTAACTATGGAAGCAGTTCTCTATATGTGCTTTTCTCTTCCACAGTTGTCTTCACAATAATGCCATGTGGTTCATTCTGCCATTCTCAGTTAACTTTCCAAGTGTATGTCCTTCTTAATATCTCCTTGTAATGTTAAAGATGTCAGAAACACCACCGCAGGAATATTTCATGGTGTTCAATCTAGGTGTTTCTTTGGATCTCAGCAATCCAAAATTGCTAAATCTGGCCCAGTGACTGAATGAGGGAGACCTTATTTATGCAGCTGTAGAGGGTTATGATCTTCAAGCCAAAGTGCAGTACACACACCTGCAGATACCCTTTAAGCAGGGAGCCAGGTCTACACATTTGGCAGCTGGAAGAGGAGCTTTGTGCTGGAATTCTGCATGTAGGTAGTTCTGCCATTCACAGAATCACTTTTCAACTGATGTCTATACCTGTTCCTTGCTGCAGTCTAAAAAACTCCTGATTTTCCTGGTGGATACTCCAGACAGTAGCCTGTATTATCACTCAAATGGAACAGCAGCATGTCAGTGTCCAGGCTGTAACTGTTCAATGTAGAGGATCTCATTGCGCCATCACGCCTGCATAGCAAGTATGCTCTGAGTGCATTCAGGCGCTGTGAACTGGGTATCACTTGTCTAAAACAAGGAAACAAGTTAGCAAAAGAAGAGAGAGAAAAAAAGCAAAAAGGCCCTTAGATGACTGCAGCTATCACATACTGGACTTGAAAGGTATGAAAAGAAATCCTTACTGATGAATGGTTGCTCTTGACCTGCTTTTCTGTCCTGGTGATTAATAATATCCCTTCCAAACCAGTACCCAGGGCAGACAAAGCAGTCATTTAATATGACACAGCCACAGGAAGTAATGAACCTTGTCTGAGAGAAGTCAAGAGTTAAATTCAGTTAACATTTCAAAGGCGGGATTCCTGGACTTCTGCCACTGTTCCAGCTTTCTGCCATAGCAACTAGTCTCCAGATATCAGTAGCATGATTCACTAGCAGCTAGAGGTGACTGTTGAATTTGAATATTTGCATTAATAGACCTACCCCCAGCGATGCATTTGCAATCTGAGTGATTTGTGTCCCTCGTACTGGAGTCTCCAACAACCTTTCTGTTTTGGTGGAACGCTGTGCAGAGGGCTGCTGGGCTATTCATGCCTGTGATTAGATGTGTGATAGATTATTGATTGCTTTGTCTTGGAAGGTACTAAATCAAGTCTTCACTATTGAACTGTTTACAGAGGCTGTTGTTTACTTCTGTACCTTTACAGCAGCTGGTTAAAATCAAGGCCAAAAGTCTGCCACAAAAATAATGCACCAGTAATGTTCAGTATAAGCGAAGAGAAAACTTTGTCCAGCTTCATGCTTCTCTTCATGTCCCATAATCAGGGACAATTAAAAATTATCTACCTCTCCTACTGCAAAATGAGGGGGAAAGAACAAAATTAAAAGTGTAGAAAGAAGAAACAAAAGGCACTTGGTGGCAGAACCATAGCAGAAGACTAGAGAGGTGCAAAATGGTAAAGTAGTAACAATGATGCAGCCATCATAGACCAAAAATCAATAGGTAAGTGGAAGAGAACAAGTACCAAAGAAACAAAAATTATGAAGAGGTGTCATTCTGGTTTGTTTTGCAGTAGTGTGTCCTGAACAGCAACCATTAAATACTAGATATCATTAAGGGATTATGTTAATTAATCCCATTAAATTGGGATTAAAAAAGCAGGAGATATTTTAAAATAGACCTTTGATTGATAAGATCATCCTTCCCTGTGTGGGGCTTAGAGGTGCACTCTTCTGCATTCAGGTGGACACTGACACACCACTGCCTGTCTGATGAACGCACAGACTAATGCAGAAGGTGCGCGCTCCATGCAGAGAGTGCAAACCAGTACTGGCAGCCCCAGATCTCTGTGATGGGCATTCTCCCCAATACTGGGATCTCAGCTTGTATGCAGCTACCACCCCTGAAGCGCACCCCTGCTTGCTTTACCTGGTGGCCTGCTCTGAGGATGTGAACAGAAGTACAGACTCCGTGGTGGGCCGTGTCTCCCCTGCCCATGGATCACCACAGGCAGGGGGTGTCAGCACCAGCTTTGGAGCATGGTGCAGAAACCCCTACCCAACAGCAAGGCACGGCTCCACAAAGCTGCTAGCTCACAGCAGTGTACCCATACATCCTGGGTTCAGCAGCAGCAGTCATTTTTTCTCCTTCTTAGTTGCTGGTGCAGTGCTGTGTTTTTGACTTTCTGCCTGGGAACAGCGCTGATAACACCGATGTTTTCAGTTGCTGCTCAGTAATGTTTACTCTGACCAAGGACT